>JAECUM010004073.1:0-105006 GCA_016617855.1 Megalonaias nervosa | reverse complement strand
AGCCTATCTTGTGCTGAAAAATGGCGTTAAACCCTAAAACAACAACAACAACAACAACAACATCAACAGGACTGCACCATATATACCATCAACGGCACATCTTGCGTCCTAATAAAGTATGCCAAGGATAAAATATTCAGAGCTAAAGTCATAGTCATCCTTTTAGATGCTAGTAGTTAAAGACTAAGAATGCATTTGTAGACCCTGACCATGCAAGTCCAAAAATAAGATTCGTTGAAATTCCAGTATATTGTATATGTCACACAGCCATACTGCATGCATTTAAAATGGTGCAGCTTAATAAAACTAAACATTTTAACAGTCCCACTATTCTTTCAACTATGAAAATAAGGAAGAGAGGGTGCTTTAAACCGACACAGAAGAGAACAAAGTGTATTACATGCTATTAATTATTACAAATCTGCTTTTAAATGACACATGTTGTCTCAAATCATTGGTTTCTCAAGACAGATTCTACTACATTCACAATATGGGCTCAATTCAGATCATATCGCCTGTGTTAATTTCATAAGATGAATTAATTTAAAATGAGCGTGTATGGTTAACAGATCTATTATCATAAATAGTCAAACTTACAAAGTTTGCATGCTTGGTAACCAGGTTTAGTCAGTACCTTAATGGCCGACGTTATTGCTGACACCTATCGGTGAGGCGGTGATGAGGAGGTAACTATTTCTCACCTATGCGACAGAGAAATCTGTCTGTTTTGCTAACCTTACTTTTTCTATCTCAGTCTGGTTATATCAGACCTATCGTCTCAGTCATGATATCCACGCGCTAGGAACTGCTTATTAAATAAAGAAACACAAGATTTGCCTGATGGAGATGTTATAAAATCCAACAACAACAGATATATAACGAAAAGAACTTAGCTCATAAAGCAACTTAAGGTCTCTGCAATTTTGATGACATTGTTACGATGTAATGTATTGAGGAAATTTTAGAAAGTGTGATTTCGGAATTGTAATTTAAATTCATATAATTTCAACAAAAATTATCATTGTTGGAATTTTTGTATTATGTGTTACTAATGAAGAAAATTATTGTTTGAATTATTTGTGTTATCTGATTCTACTATGGTACCTTTAACAAAGTCTATCAGTATTACAGCTGTATCTTGTAAGACAAAGTAGAGACTATCACTCACTGTATCTTGAGGCTTTTTCGCCAGTATCATTGTAAAACAACAGCTGTATCTTGTAAAACAAATCTTCAGTAGGAGCTTTCTCACGCTGGCAATTTTCAGATATCACTAAAACTAGATTAGGATCTAAGCTGCATGCTGGAGCAATTTTGACGAAGCAAAGTATCAATGGAACAGAATACGGGCTTCGTGGTTCTTGAATCATGAGGGTCGTGCTTGTTCTAAGGATACATAAGTGAGGCTGAGGGTTGTAAGGTTATGCCCTATTATGAGTAAAGCTAACATCATCCAGAATAGGGTAAGAGGAATGTAACTGGTTTTAGTTAGAGACTTTTCTTAGTTGCCTAATGCATTGAGAAATAATATGTTTAGAAATTATTTCACCCACCTATTTGTAAAAATAGTTCCCTGTATCTGGTAATTGGGTTGTATAATTTCACGACGTGAAATACTGGCGGTACGTTACGGAAAGTTAATGAAGAGAAACCATGCAGTTGTGCGGTTGACAGACAACTTTGTGAAGTTGTGAAATTTGTGGTCAAGTATTAATTAGAGTAAAATTATTTATATAATGGATACGTTGGACTTTCCAGTTTACAACAGTAATTGTATGGGAGTCTTTGGAATCAGGGGAAACTTATGACTCCTAGGGGGATTTGCGCCAGGGTTTGACATCACTCGGTCTAGTAACCCATTTGTTTGTTAATAGTATTTTTATGTGATCAGCCTATGAAAGTACGGTGAATTTACAAACATTAGATCTGTAACGTTATAAGCGCCTTGTGGTATCTTAACAGAAGTCCAAATCCGGCCAGCTGACTGGATGGACTGAAATGTAAAATCGTCATTCAAATTGGTTATGATATTTGCCATAGCGTGCCAAGCATTAGCTGATACTAGTCCTATTTCGTATTGTTTATCGCAGTCAAGTTCGATTATTGGATTACAAATAACAGAAATAAAGCAATAAAGTTTTTAATTACAACTAAAGTTGAATCCGCATCAGATAATTTTAGGCTCTTTCCAAACGATAACACACTGCGTGCCAGAATTACTTTGAAAAACGGTTTTATTGTTGATATCAACACCACAAATAGCATCGGTCCGTTGTTAGGATTTTCTCGAAAACAATACGGTTCTGAATCGCAAAGTGCTTCAATTTCATGATGTAACGGAAGTAAATTCGATTTTAATAAACTGTTCTATTGTCAGCGGGTCGTATATGGCACGTGGTAGTAAAGGTCAGTCTATTTATTCTTGTTCTTCTGAAGTACTACCCTATTTATTAATGCAAGTAAATCCAAGACATATAATCAACTATCCTATTAGTGTTGAAAATCAAATTTCATCTATCACGATGACATTGACTGATCAATCCGGCCGGCAGCTAAATCTCAATGATGAAATTGTAACATATTATCTGCATTTGAGGTCGGTGAGCTCTGCTAACCACATGTAATTTTATCAGACATTCTTGTATAACGAAATGAAACAACGAAATATTTATCATAGAAATATTGTAGGAGGTTTCTTTGGAAATATATTCACTAAAATAATTAAAAATGTACTTGGCCTGGAATTGCAAAATAAATTGCGCCTATCGCGTTAGATGCGTCTAAAGCTTTTACCATGGGCGCGTCTTCTGCAGCAGGTTCAGCTTTTGGACAGAAGATTGCTGATAAAATTAAGGGTGGACCACCGAATACAGCAGATATAAAACAAGCAATTTCTGAAATATCACCAACATCAGAAACTACTGTGGCGTTAATAAAAACGACAAAAAAAAACTGCTATCTCCGCCCAGCGAAAAAATTATTAGAAAATTAGTAACTAAAACTAGAACCATTCGACCAGATATTGTGGCCTTTTAATTTTTGTCTAAAAATAACAAATAAAAAATGTCTTTCAAAAATTACCTCGACCTGACCGAGGAAATACCAAGAGACGACTCAGCAACAGAATTTGAATATGTTGAATATCTCGATGAAAATTCAAACGAACCTAACAAAACCGGCATTCGAACTTTTAATGCAAGAGATGAGGACGTGTTTCTGCTACCACATAAAGCTGTGCTTGAAGTACGTGGAAGTGTAAGAACAGAAGCTGGTGAAGTAGTATCTGCTGGTACACAAGTGACACTTGTTAATAACGGTTGGAGTTTATTTTGAGGCGCCAGATATCAACTAGCTAATCAAGCAGTGGAAGATATTTCAATGCACCTGCCAATTTGCAAGTATTATTCTTAACGTGGTTTTGTTCAGCGACGATTACTCGAGGTCTGTCGCAACAAATATGCTGTGGTTAAAAGATACTGGAGACGGGAACGTTATTTCAAACGAATTTATTTATTACGGAAAAATTTCAGATACAGCTAATGCTGATAACAATTAGTTTTTGTTACAGCTTTTCTTATTGATAACCTTGGAGAGATTAGAATTAATACACCAGCTGCCGATGCAAATGAGGCTGCTGTAAGAGAATCACTGACTACCGTGTACAATAGTTTTAGAGTTACTCCACCAGCTGCTGATGCTAATGGAACCGCAATGTTAGTAATTGTAAACGGAAGAATAAAAGGGGCTCGATCTTACAACGAAGATTATGTTAAACGACCAGCGTTTACAAATAATTCACATCAGATCACAACGATGCTTCCGCTTAGCACAATTATCGGATTTTGCAGAGACTACAATAAGGTATTTGGTGGTATAAAAAATACACTTATACTTGACTGAGCTGATCAAAGCGATTGTCTGATGCGAGCTGGTAGTGATGATGCACAATTTGTAATTTCACGACTAGCGTTAAGGGATGCCACGTGTAGTTCCGTAAATTGATAAATCACTAGAGCTTGAGACGCTGCTAACAGCATTTACAAAAAGATACATTTTATGCAAAACAAAGTTTATCAAACCGCAATACCGAATTCGATCAATAATACATGGAGAATAACAAGTGCACCGAGTGAGCAGTTACCAAGGCATGTATTTATTGTGTTTCAATGACAGAATAGACTTGGAAGTCAGCTTCAAAACAATTCTGTATTTGATAGTCCTGATGTCAGACGAATATTTGTCGGAATAAATTCTAAGCGAGTGATCGAATATAACTTTGCAGCTAATGCTGCAGCTCTAGCTGACAGAGACGTATCTCGAGCTTATATGTACCTTATAGACGCTATGCAAAAATATCAAGATGCTGACAGTGGATCTCAAATTTCAATCGAAGAATTTAGAACGCTTTATCCGATGATGTCAGTACGCATAGCGAACGAGTTATCGGATCGACGTCAGATATTGAAGTCACGTGGACACTTGAACAGGTTCCAGGAGCTATTAATTATTATGCTCACGCGCTAATTGTATCTGACAGATTCTTAACGATAGATTCTACCAAGGGCAGGATGACCGTCCAAGTTTGAATGTGGGCGGTATAACTTTATCAAACAAGCAAGCGGTGGGAATGTACTGATTTTCTGTCTAGACTGACTACCAGGTCCTCTGCACTTGTAATGTTTTATCAAACAAGCGTGCGGAATATATTGATCAGCCTAACAAGCGGCGGAATTACTACAATACAAATTTTATCCAGCAGAAGGAAAATAAATACATAATGAAATATATTACACATGAAGACAAGCATTTAAAAAAACTAGTTTAAGCTATTATTAGACGACAGTCTGTTTCGCTTAAGATAGATTTCGGAACCCCGGGCGCAAGATCGCAGAGCGATCCACTGCCAGCAAAACTAATGTTAACACAGTGGCAAATCAATAAAATACGACTGCAAAAACCTCTTTTTATTTTAAATTTATCAGCAGCGCAAGTTACCACAATGTGTCTAGATCACAAGCAGTAAGTGGTGGTTTCTGGGACCTGCATTGGCAACTATTGCGAAAACGTTGATACCCAAATTACTGCCAGTGCTAGGCACCCTGGAGATAGCTGCTGCCTTGGGTGCAATATCCGGGGCTACGCGAAAAGCTGTGTCTGGAGAGGGTATCAAACAGTTAGTGTAGCATTTCACTTTTGTCAAACGATTATAAATAAATATGCCTAAAACACGAAGCGTTCAGAAAAGTAAAACAGAAAAGAAACGTAAAACAACTAAATAAAAGATAAATCGGAAAACGATCCATGGTGGATTCATAGGGCCGTTGCAAGCAGGAATAGCGGGAAAACTCTACTTCCAAATCTGCTGGGAATAGGACGTGGGAGAGTATTAATGCTACCCGGTACCAGGACGTAGATCTCTATGCGGTCCATCCGTTAAGCAACTTTGAGATCTTTGATAAACTGAAAGATGTCAGCGGATTTTAAGGAGTATTTTCTAAAGATGAGTTATCACTTCGCTCTCTGCCAGCTGCAGCTGTGTAATAAATATCCAAAATTTTAACGATGGATCTGGCACACATTGGGTAGCCCTTTATAAAAACAACTATTTTGATTCGTTTGGGATTCCTCCGAGTGATATTATCAAACAATACGTGCTATCGTTACAAAAGTATTTTTATAAAATCAATTATTCATCTGATCAGCTACAGCCAGTAGGAACTTCAGCTTGTGGATATTACTGCGTTATGTTGATCAAACAAATTTCCGGAATGCAAGATTTCTGAAATTTATATTACAATTCACACCTAAACCAAGCTTGGAAAGCGACAAAATTGCAATTTTATCTAACAAGCAAATATAAAAATGATTACGTATTGTCTAAAGAGCAGAAGTCAAACGGAAAATACAAACGAAACTACGGAAACTACAAAAAAATAACAGACTCATGATGAAAAGTGTTTGTGCTGCCTGTGGCCAGAAAAAGAGTATGTTTTTCAAATGTGGCTCACTATTACCCGGAGATCAGAGAATGCCAAGAATTTCTAATACTATTTTAGTTGACAATTAAATTAAAACTAAAATGCAAGGTAAGGCGTGTAAATGTGAACGTGACCAAGATCTGTGTCTCGAGCAAGATAAAATAGTAACTTATTGTCAGTGTTGTGTGCCCACTGCTGTTTGACAAGGGAAAATCTCAAAGATATTCTGAAAATTGATCTGTAAAGCACTCTAATTTTGTAATAATTATTAAATATGAACAGATTTGTTACTCGAGCTAATATTATAAATCCCTTTTATCTGGAAGAGGCTGTAAAAAATGTTCCGCGGTGACAATAACGTGGTAGCTTGCTTTGAAGTAGAAAGAGAAAAAAATAATTTAATTTTATTAAGCAGCACAGAACTTAATCATATGCTGAAATACGGAAAGATTTTTGTCGAATACGACAAAGAAGCAGTAAATAAATATCTTAATTTCTGCTTGACGAATAGCGACGTCGCAAATATTGTAAATAGCAGGTGATTCGTATCGAAAGAAGATTCTAACATTAAATCTTTTTGATAATGCTGATTTAGCAATGCCATCTGCAACAAATTTGATTGACCTTGGATTAATGTTACGATATTTTGATGTAGCATAGATTGACGTAAATGATATTTCTTCAACTGTGACAGAATTAGTTGCTATAACAAGACAGATAGATTGTTTAAGATCAAACTTACCGTTTCCTTGACGAACATTTTCTTTTTGTGCAACAAGGTCTAAAGTCTCAAGTCTGTTATCGATTTTAATTATGTTTCTGTGGTCCATGACAAAACCACTTCGGATAGGCCATGAAAAACTTCGAACACAAACCTGTGAGATCTGTAACAAACTTTATTAGCATTAGTTCCTCGAATGACAATTTATAGATATCCCGCATTTCTAATATTTTCAATAACATTCTTTGTTTTAGTATTTCTGATAATACCCTTCTCAGAAGCTTCGTATAGATCATAAATCGGATGACGTTGAAATTCGTCTTGTGATGACAAGTTGGCGATGTTATTGTCAGTAACACGGTCGTTGATATGGTAAACTCTCATTCAGTCTGAAATCTCCTCACCGTAAATAAAGTCCAGATAAATTCGAGTAAGAACATCCCGGTGTATTCGCTATCATTAGCGCTTTACACTTTCATCCTATAACCGGCCGGCGTTAGAATCCCAATGCATTTTTTGTTTTTATATTTATCACAACGCCAAGCTCGTTACCAGCAAAAAGATTATATCTCTTGTGACTCCAGAAAATCTCTTGATGTCTAGCAAGTTCGTTGACGATTATCGGCATCTGGTATAAATTTTCCATCTTATAATAATAGTTTTTTCCAAATCTTTGATTGACAATTTTCACAACACACTCAATTAAAGAAATATAAAAGAGTAGATATAGGATGTTGAAACTTGCTGATATAGGGAAGAAAAGTCTATTCTTTACAGAAAGATATCGACCTATAAAAATCGCAACCTCATTTGCTGGTTTCGATAACAGTTGGTTATTTAATAATAAACGTTTACTTACAAACTTCTCCGACACCAACTTATATCATCTGCTTCAGCCAACGATCAAATCCCAGCTTGCCACGCATAAGGGATAGAAAATAATAGTGCCGTTCTATATAAAGTTTCCTAAGCTAAATATATCTCTGGAATCCCCACAGATGCCTACGTCAGAGAAACGTGAGGAATTTGCTAATGCTTACGTTACATCAAAAATGTAATCGAATTGTTACGGGGACAGATTTAATCTCGTTGTCAGATAATATATTTCAGGAGATATGGAAGAAATTAGATAAGTACAATATATCGGGGTCTGGCTGGACGTTTGAAAAGATAACGGAAATACTGTTCCACGCTATGAAATATAGTCCATTGCGTGGTAGCTCATACGTCGAACTCCCGACTAAAATCAAAAATTCAAAATGTTGCATTAATGTAAATAGTTATGATAAAAATGTTTCCAATAGCCATACTATCGGCGTTATTTCCAGCACGAGACCATCCTTATCGAGTATCAAATTATATTGGTTATGCTAACAATGTAAACTTTAGCGGGATCGTCTCTCCCGTTGCTGAGAATTAAATTCCAAATTCGAAAAACACAGCAATCTCCTGTTACCTGGACGTATTAATGTATTTGGTGTCGATGACAAACAAAAGATATATTCTAGATACATTAGCGATCTAGCATCACAAAAAAACAGTAAATTTACTATTTTATAAAGATCACTACGCGTGGATAAAGAATTTTAATGAGCTAGTCGGATGTCCGTATAACAAGCATAAGGGAAAGAAATATTCCTGTGTCAGATGTTTGCACGGCTGTATTTCCCAACATATACTTTATCGACATCTCGAATATTGCTCTAATGTTCAGAAAATCTCTATGCCTGGCAAAGATGAAAAAAATATTATAATTTACAAACTACAGGCTTAAGATGATTATGCTTATGCGAAATCGATTTGGGATTCGTTCGGCTGTAAAAATCTGGGAGATTATCATGATTTGTACCTTATCACAGACGTTCTGTTGTTCGCAGACGTATTCGAAAATTTTAGAGACGTCAGCGGTGATAACTACGAACTCGACCCAGCGTGGTTCTATTCGGCACCCGGATTAAGTTGGGACGCATTACTGAGACACAGTAAAATAAACTGGAGCTGCTAACAGACCCTGATATGTTCAACTTTACAGAACGTGGAATCCGAAGCGGAATAAGTGTCATAACAAAAACATATACCAGGGCTATTAACAAATATCTACCCGACTATGATATTACAGAACCATCAAATTTTATAGCCTATCTAGACCCTAATAATTTGTATGGCTACGGTCTATCGGAGTCTATGCCGGTCGGTCGATTTAGGTGGATTAGTAAAAACCATTTGTTTTATGAAACTGATAAAACTATGCCGGATGATGTTAGTTATTTCATAGAAGTTGATAATGACTATCCTGTTGAGCTGCACGATGTGCATACTGACTAGCCATTCTGTCCAGCGTCGATGCTGATCGATTACAGTTTATTATCCGATGAGCAGAGAAATTATTCGTCTAGTGCTAGCACTAGTGGTAAATCTGTTGTTAAAAAATTAGTTCCTAATCTGCTTGACAAACGGAGATACCTTTGTCATTATAAAAATCCTAAGCAAGCAGTAATTCATGATCTGAAACTACGAAAAGTTCATAGAGTGCTAAAATTTAATCAATCGCCGTGGATGAAAAGCTACATCGACTCAAATACATCACGACGAGCAGCTGCTGAAACAGAATTCGAAAGAAAAACAACTTTTCCAAGCTTATGAATAACAGCGTGTTTGGAAAGACCATAGAAAACATCAGAAAGCGAGTCAATATTGAAATCGTCAGTAACGTGGAACGTCGTAATAAACTTGTATCATCTGACAATTTTGTCAGTATGAAAATATTTAATGAAAATTTAGTAGCCATTCAACGACGACATAAATAAGCTAGTTTATGTCAGTATGGCAGTTGTTACGACCATGTAGTTTAATTACATGTGTGTTAAAATTTGAAATCTTTCTATTTCATTTTTAATTCATTATTATAATTTTTATTGTGATGATGATTATGTTCGCAGGGTCTGACATTTTGATAGAAACATTGTGTTCATTTAGAACGTAAAAATGACTCGCGTGAGCACGATTTTTGCATGTCGTCGTTTGTTGATTCAAGTAAACAGTCGGCAAAAGCTACGTAAATGATTGGTTGTGACCACGGTCATTTTTAATTATACTTGTTGACATTCTGTACTACGATGGCAAGATTTCGAAATCGCCATGTGTTCTTCGTGCGTGTACATGAAATGACGTTTTAGTTAGCCTTAAATACTCAGGTACCTGCAAAATAGTCAGAGAGTCACATTTTAACACCTTGTAAAGTTTCTGATACCTTGAGAAGAAGGTAATCTTTTGTGCTGGAAAGAGTTGTTCGTTTGTACGTCTGTAGAACGACTGTAGAACGACATGTGTTTTGTTATGGATGATAGCTGTACTTCATCTACCTTTTAAATAATAATTATTTTCCCTGGAGAACTATACATAACTGGCTTTGGACAAAGACATTTAGTTAAATTAATTCTAAATTGGAACAGAACAGTACAAATTGTGATTCACAGTGAAAATTCTGGACACTTGTGTAAAACCTTCGTCTGACGTCATCATCCACCATCTTGGAACGGAATTGAGATTCAGACTACTTCAATTAGAACTGTTTATTTACAGGACTTATATGTTTTTCACAATTCTAGGACAAATGTTTTCTTCACAAGCCGTAAGTCCTATTTCATATTTTCACCTTTTCACCGTGTTTTCTAGGGAAATAAATTATTTTTGTTAAAACTTACAAAGCTTGTTGTCTTCGCTCTTTTCTTTATGTTACTTTAAACGAGCCAGTACGTAACACAGTACTTGAGACATCAAAATGGCTAATGTGCCAATTTCGTTACGATTTTGCTTAAGATAAGTGACATGATGCAGAACTGTTATTTTACAGATACTGACTCGCTTATATACAAGATAAAATCTGACGATATTTATCAAGAATTTTACGATAACCGAGAAATATTTGATCTTTCAGATTATCAAAAAAACAGCAGATTCCACTGTGAATATAACAAAAAGTAATAGGAAAATTCAAAGATGAAACAAATTTTGTTCCTATCGTAGAGTTTATCGGATTGCGTAGTAAAATGTACTGTCTAAAACTAGCTGATAATAAAATTAAGAAACGAGCTAAGGGATTTAAAAGAAATGTAGTTGGCAAGGTGATAGGATTCGATAATTATAAAGCTGCGTTAGTCAGATTTTCTAGTTATGTCCAAATGATGACAATAAGATCAAATTGTCATAAAATTGAAACTGATGTTATCATAAAATCTGGCCTTTATACTTTTGATGATAAAAGATACTGCTCTCATGAGATAAATACATTTGCGTTAGGATATAAAAAGTCTGATAGTGTTGATTTTAGCAAGGTGGATTTTCTAGATTGATTATTACAATAAATCTCTAGCGATTTCACGTAAATTTTATTTGAAAATAAGGATAGTAAAAGATATGTGCGAAATATAAATCACAGTACAAGCCACCATACTGTCAAAAAATAGCAAAAGGGAATACCTGACGACCAGGTTGAATGACGTTGAATATCTCTTATCATGGGCAATTATTATATTTTCCATTGTGCGTAAACATAACCCCTAGTGAAATGATAAGTGCGAAACGAAATTTTAGAGATTCTGAGGGCTGTCCAGGCTGATTTTCAGTTTTGCAAGAGTTTTGCGAGAGTTTGTAATAAAATACACCCCCTAAGCGAACCCTGGGCGCTTTGAGGTTCGGAGGTGACAGGCGGGTTGCACCTGGAATTAGTTGGATTTTGTTTATAATTTTAGAATTACCCGTCTAAGTATATCTCGTCGCTTTCAGTGCTCGCAGGCGATCCCCCAATTATAATAGCCTCTGTCGCTGAACGCAATACAATATGTCTATCGCATTTTTCTGGACTCGAACACATAAAGTAGTTTCCACTAGTCGATCTAACGTTTGTCCGTACGCCTTAACCACACGGCCACTGAGCTCTAACAGATATATAGATGAAATTTATATATATAGCTATACGAAGCAGACACGGTTCAGAGCGTGTGTGTAAATCGGTTTTTTTAAAATCTCAGCGCGTTATTAATAGCTTATTAATAGCAGTCAGACATGTGACATGTGGAAAATCTCAGCTAGTTATTTAACGCGGATTGGAATTTTGTGTGAAGTTAGGTATAGTAAATTTATGTGAAAACATACACATAAATCGCCAGCGATTTCATGCAAAAAGCGCAGTAGTAGAATATAATGAGCGTTTCTATGCCAACCCTATTTTGTATTACGACGATGATGATTCGGATGTAGGTCCTAGAGCTAGGTAATCAATAATGAAATAGACGCTGTTGCCTCAACAAAGTTGATTTCGTTTTTGTTTATACTAACATGGGGGGCCGGGGGGGTAAGCATGCTTTCGTCATAATACAAAATAGGGGTTTGGCAAAGAAACCTCATTATACTCTACTACTTATGGGAGTAATGATTCAGTAAATAACACCTCTCACGTGTTCTTCAAAACTCTTTCTAAAACCCCGCCTACCAAAGTATTTCTAGGACATGCGTACACGACCATTATGAAATTATGAGTTACAATATTACAGGTGAATTTGAATTTATTTATTTCTCGTGTGCAGTGCGTGTTCAGCCATTTAACAGTGTTACGTTTCGGTTCGTTCAAAAGTAACAAAAGAAAAGAGTGAAGACAACAAGCTTTGTAAGTTTTAACAAAAATAATTTATTTCCCTAGAAAACACGGTGAAAAGGTGAAAATATGAAATAGGACTTACGGTTTCTGAAGAAAGTCCAAACATTTATCCTAGTACTGAAAAAATACAAGTCCTATCACTAAATAATTTTAGCTGAATCCAGGTTCGAATCTTGATGACGTTCCAAGATGGAGGACAATGACGTCAGATGAAGTCTTTACACAAATGTCCAAAATTTCACGTTGAACCATAATTTGTACTGTACTATTCCAGTTTAGAATGAATTTCACTGAATGTCTTTGTCCTGAACCACTTGTGTAGTTCTCCAGGGAAAAATAAATTATTATTTAAAAAGTAGATGAACTTCTGTAACTGTCATCTATAACAAGACACATCTCGAGCTCTACAGATGTAAAGAAAAATAAACTCTTTCCAGCACAAGGAAAATAATACCTTCTTCTCAAGGTATAATAACGACTCTGGCTATTTCACAGGGACCTAAGTGTTTAAAAACCGAATCAAAACGTCATTTCATGCACACGCACGAAGAACGCGTGGTTATTTCATCATCTAACAATCGCAGTACAAGTTGTAAACACATATGCTTAGAAATGACCTTGGCCACAACCAATCGTTTATGCCGGTTGTTTATTCAGTCGGCAATCTAAAATAATGCTTACGCAAGCCGAGAGTCATATTTACGTTCTAAATAAACACGATGTTTCTTTGAAAAATATCAGATCCCGTGAACATGATCATCATCATAATATCATCATGATCATCATCATCATCATCATCATCATCATCATCATCATCATCATCATCATCAGTCCCATAGTCTGGTAGACCGTTGGGGCACCACACAACACCGAACAATCAGCTTCCTCCATTCCTCTCGATTTTCCGTCTTTCTCATTGAGTCTCTCAATGTCAAGCCTGTCCACTCTCGAATGTTGTCTTCCCACCTCTTTCTCTGCCTGCCTCTCTTTCTTCTTCCTTGTACAGTGCCTTGCAGAATTGTCTTGGCAAGTCCCGATGATCGTGAGACATGCCCATACCACTGCAGTTTACGTTTTTTCACTGTGCTCAGGAGGTCTTCTTGAGGCCCAGTGGCTTGTCTGATCCTTTGCCGTATTTCTTCATTGGTGACACGATCTTTGTATGAGACGCCGAGGATCTTTCGGAAGCATCTCATCTCTGTGGCTTGTATCCTTTTCTCTAAGTCAGCTGTTATGGTCCATGATTCACAGGCGTAAAGAAATATGGAGATAACCAGTGAGTGCATCAGTCTGACCTTTGAACTGAGTGCGATGTTCTTGTCGTTCCAGATGGGCTTCAGTTTTGTCAGCGCTGCTGTTGTCTGCACAATCCTGGAGAGTACTTCAGGCTTTGATCCTTCATCTGTTACAATTCCCCCCAAATACTTGAAGCTGTGGACTGTTTCTAGCTTTGTACCTTGGACCCTGATGTCAGTACTGATGCCCTTGGTGTTGTTGGTCATCAGTTTGGTCTTCTCTGCACTGATTTCCATGCCGTAGGCTGCGGAGGTTTTGTCGAGGCTCTCTACTAAGTTAGCTATTTCGTGTTCATTTCCTGCTTGTCCATCAACGTCGTCGGCAAAACGTAAGTTGGTGACTGTTCTGCCTCCGATGCTGACTGTCCCTTCATGCTTTTCAAGCGCGTCAGCCATGATTCTCTCCAGAAAGATGTTGAATAGTGTGGGAGAGAGCAGATAGCCTTGTCTGACTCCGACTGTTGTTCTGAACCAGTCCCCTATGCTGTCGTTGAAATATACTGCACTGGTGGCCTTGTCATACAGGTGCTCTATTACTGTGATGAGGTTGGCATTGATGTTGTACAGTCTCATGGTCGCCCACAAGGCTGCATGCCATACCCTGTCAAATGCCTTCTTGAAATCCACGAAGACGTGGTACAGATCTTGCTGGTGTTGGAGGTACTTCTCACACAATATCCTGAGGTTGAAGATCTGCTCTGTTGTGCTGCGCCCTGCTCTGAAACCTGCCCGCTCCACGGCAATGATCTTTTCAGCCTGTGGCTTTAGTCTGTTTAGCAGTATCCTCAACATGACTTTGCTTGGATGGCTTATAAGACTGATTGTACGGTGGTTTTGACACTGTTGTAGATTGCCTTTCTTGGAGAGGGTGATGATCAGTGATTGTGTCCACGGCGATGGCCATTCTCCTGTTAGCCAGATCTTATTGCATATGTTTGTGAGGGCGCTAATCATTGCTTCTCCCCCAGCTTGGACCAATTCTGCTGGGATGTTGTCCACTCCTGCCGACTTCCTCTTTTTCAACGATCTCACTGCTGCTTCTACTTCGTCCCATAGGATAGGGTGGTTGTCGTTGTTAGTTGCTGAAGGGACGTTCAGTACCTCTGGATCTATTATGGGTTGGTGGTTGTAAAGTTCTGCGCAGTACTCTGTCCATCTTTTGAGAATGTCTTTTTCTTCTGTGAGGCTGTTTCCGGCTTTGTCCTGTAAGGAGGTAACTCGCCGTTGTTTTGTGCTTGTTAGATCTTTGACCAGCTGGTACGCTTTCTTGCTGTTGTTCCTTTGCAAGTTTCCCTCAATGTCTTTGGACTGTTCTTCTATCCAGTTCTCTTTTGCTTTTTTCATGCTTTTCTTGACTTCCTGGTTTACTGCCTTATACTGCTCTGCCCCTTCTGTATCATTCTTCTTCTTCTTCAGCTCCCTCCTCTTGTCACACAGGTTCAGGACCTCAGCTGTGACCCAGGGCTTCTTGACTAGGCGATGTCTACCAAGGATCTCGCTGCCTGTTTCAGTAGTTGCTGTATTAAAGGTGGTGATCAACGTGTCCATGTCTGTATCGTCAGCGTCGAGGATGGTGAGCGGTGCAAATTTCCCACCAATCTTTGCTTGGAAGGCTTCTATTACTTCTGGATCCTTCTGTTTCTCGAGATCGAACTTTATTCTTGTTTGGTTATCTTTCTTGACCTTCTTTAGATGTAGTCTGAAGGTCATCATCACCAGATCATGGTCACTTCCAATGTCCGCCCCGGGAAAGCTTCGAGTCTTGGCGATGTTTACACTTGACTGTATGCGCCTCTTTACCATGATGTAGTCGATCTGACTGTGATGGTCTCCGCTTGGACTGTGCCATGTCCATCTTCTGGATACTTTGTGTTGGCCGAAGGTGTTTGCCAGCATAAGGTCGTTGTAACTAGCGAATTCCAGGAACCTCAGGCCTCTCTCGTTGGTCTGTGCATTGCAGCAATGCCCACATATTCCTTTCCAGTTCATGCAAGCGTCCTCACCTATCTTGGCATTCCAATCGCCTTGCACAACCAGAATGTCTTCCTTCGGTGTTTTATCCACAACTTCTTGTAGCTGGTCATAGAAGTCTTCCACATCTGCGTCATCATAGTCTGATGTTGGGGCGTATGCCTGTATGATGGTGATGTTGAATGGAGTTGCCCTGAGGCGGATGGTGATGAGCCGGCTGGAGACTGGCCGACAGCCCATGACAGTACTCACGCTGTCCTTGTGGACAAGGAACCCAACTCCCTGCTTATGTTTGTCCTCTCTACCACTGAAGTACAGTTTGTGGCCTTTCAAAGTAGTTGTTTCTCCAATATTCTTCCATCTTACCTCACAGAGTCCTAGGATGTTCCAGCGGCATCTGTTCATTTCATATGTAAGCTCCTCTAGCTTTCCTGCTGCTCTCAGTGCTCTTACATTCCAGGTGCCAATGGTGATGTTGATCCTGACACAAATCTTGCTGCTCTGAGCACCAGTCGCATACTTTCCACCTCCGCCCTGGTGCATGACGGAAGGCGCAGCCCTTGCTGACCCGGGCGACGACCGAGCCGGTATGGGATGAGTAGTGATTGTCATTTTTCATGTGGTGTGTCTAGGACAGCTGACGTCTGGCGGAGCCCAACCCTCTCCAGGCCTGACCGCAGCCGATTTCCTCCAACTAGGTGGCTCGCCTTGGTCACGAACATGTAGACGTTGAGCTGTTGGCAGCCCTTCCGCTTGGCCGTTGACTTCGTCTTGGAAGTTCTTCCGCCCAGTGATGCCATGTTAACATCACACTATATATCCATAGCTGGAAGACTCGTGAGGGGCGGGAGCGTCTACCTTCCCGTGCAAGTCTGGAGGACTTGCCCACTGCCCATATAATATACAATGATACAAAAATGAAATAAAAAGAATTCAAATTTTAACACACAAGTAATTAAACTACATGGTCGTAACAGATGGTCTTTCCATCCTTGGAAGGTAAGTGGTGCCCTTTGATGTATGTTGACATTCTTGGTCGTATTTCCGGTATGCAGACTATAGATAGACATATAGTTATATATTTAAATGCAATTCTCATTAATGAGAAGATATCAACAATACTTTCAAACAGACTACCTGTTGGTTGCAGTGAGTTATATCCAACGTGTTAGGCCATTTAATGGTGGATCCATGTAACTCCCTTTGTTTTGTACAACATAAATGATTGGAAACAGATTATTACCAATTTCTTATCTCAGTTACACTTGGAAGACATTACGATGCTATTTTCAAAACAAAAGAAATAATGCAATTTCCTCGTGCAAAGAAAATCTCATCTAGGACAAATCCGGGCATTGGGAATAAGGTTGAATATCAACAAAATCTATCACATTTTATTTCCTGCAGATGGAAAAGACTGCTGCAGCCACAGGTACTTGTATTTGTTAGTGAAGAAGGAAAACTATTGATTACACCAGTCCTATTCTACAATTTTCTTTTAGCTTACACAAGGTGATAAACTTGAGCAGTTAGAAATCTGCCCCATCGCTCATTCTATGCTAATTTCATTTATTCCATCAGCACCGTCATTCACTGGTTAAATATCTCTGCATAAAAAAGAGAAATTCCAAATTTGTTTCCCATGTACAATTTATGGAGAGATGATGACAGGATTTTATCTTAAGGGTGACCTCACCCTTTATCAAAGAAAAAAGGAGGGGAGGAAGAAATGGTCATAGGTCAATATTTATCTAAACTTCAATATCTGTCTCTCTTTCTTCCTGCTCCACTTTATTATAGCTCTATTAAAATCAACATCTTTGACAGATGTCACCTCTAGTTGTATAAGCATTAAACTGATAATTAAGTCTCAGCTTACTCTGCTAATTTTCTTTGTATGAATATTGTTCTGTGCTTCTTTCTGAAGGGGCATATACATAGCTAGCTTTGTCAGCTTGAACATGTTGGGAAACTGATCTTTGTGACTGTTTTGTACAATTTTCCAGAGATCACAGATATTATCTTTTGGATACATCTGCTCCAAGATAGGAGTTTTCACTAACATGAACTTCCTTTGTTAAATCAGTAGTTCACTGACTACTATGCCAATTTCTTATCTGTTCCATAATGCTGTATAAAGGTATTTAGTTCATCAATGCTTGCGCAGACAGAGGTATTAAAATAAACATGCATTTTTTAACCCTTGTTTTATTCAGTTTATCGGTCTTGTAGCATATGTTCCGCAGGGCGAATTTGATTAATTAAATAAAAAGAAAATTGCATTATACTTTTAAATTGTCTTTATTTTAATTAGGTTCAGTATTCTGCCCGTTATTCATATTTAATTTTGAAATATCACTGAAAGGGTCATGCTGTCTATTTTTTGTCCATCCAGCATGTACATATGACTCGTATTTAACACCATTTCGGGCTCAAAATCACTCACTGGTGTCTTTATTAACGCTTTCCCAGCTCCAATAATTTGACTTACTTCATAATTTTAAAAATTATTGTCATCATCCCTATCATCAGCAAGTATTTGCCGAACGAAATCGTAATGAACCACCCCGGGAATCAGACATTTTGGGTTTTCTAGGTAGCCCGTATTTTGAACACGCATTTGTAAAACTTTCTTCATGAATGGTTCAAACTACGCCATAATTTTTATTCCTGGGCACATTGTTCTAATCAAATTTAGTTTCATAACCATTCATATCGTGCTTGGAAAACCCAGATGTGGAACAGTTGCTACCTGAAAAACAGATGTCTCGACAAGAACGGTTAAATAAAAATTGTATACTTCGCCGAGCAATTTTTCATATGTTGGACTTTCAAAGAATTTGCAGGAGTTTTTGCGTTTACCTATTCTCCAAGCGCGCGAATTTTGCGCGATTCGCGCAATGGCACACCCTGACAGTATCTCCTCTCCGCTTAAGTACTTGGCATATCTAATGACTTTCATGCAAACTCTCTCTTTTGCTCTGCCAATACTTCCTGTTTGTCACGAAGAGAATAAGCTACATTGATTTATGATTGGTGGTTATTGTTTAACCTGGAGCGGGACAAGCAATTACATCAAATGAGAATTCAGTGTAGCATATTTCAACGTGCAACACACCGGTAGCGTAGTTTTCAAATCGACCAAAGGAGTCAAGATACAATTCAGAGTAGAAACTTCGCGTTAAATTGGTTATTAAATGATGAGTAAAGTACTTCATTATACATGTGGATCACGTTTGGAATGAATAGTGTGTGCTGAACATACTTCTGGGTTAAGATAATTAGCATCAAATGGGGGGGGGGGGAGGGTGCAGATTACGAACCATGTCACTTTGTGTTAACTTGTAGATGGCGAGTGGGTATTCTCACATAATCTTTTTCGAACTTACTAATAAACATGAGTACCTGTGACTGCAGATGCAGGTTCAGATGGATTATAATTTTACAATATAACAAGGCAACTAATAATAATTTATTATGACTGCTGAAGACTAAAATAACATGCATACTGTATCGTTTTGTATCGATTCTCTGTATGTTGTATCGATATGTGTATCATTTCAGCAAAAGTATTGATCCATCGATATATCGACGAATCGTTTCACCCCTACACACACACACACACACACACACACACACGAAACTTTAAAGCAGTTTTTTCCTCATAATAAAAGAAATCAACAGAATTCGAAGAAATTTCAATATAAAGCAACCTTTTAACACGAATACTTTTGAAAACTTTCTTTTTACATCAGGTTTTTAGGCAGATGTCAGCCGCGTGAGCGATCTCGGGCCCACTCGGGCCTATTGTTTCTCAATATTACTTCCTGCTTAAAGCTATCATTCAACCAGAGGATTTGATTTACTGGGATAAAAGGTTTTGAAAAATAAAAGGCTATGTTGTGACTCATCGTGACCTATTTTCAAATGGAGTGGTGCATATTTGCATCAGTAGCGCTCAGACCATGGTCCAAACACTGTACCAAATGGGAGATATTTGCCACTCAGAACAAAATCTTCAAACTCAGGTCGTCGTGGCCTAGTTTCTCATAGGTAGCAAGAATCAATAATTTCAGAAAACTAGGTGACTGTTGCCGTTTTCTTATTGATGATGATGAACACAATTTGCACTTTATAGGGCCATCTTTCATAGTGCATATTTAGTACAATGCAGGACGTTAAGGAAGGCCAGGTTTAAACTTTGGCCTTTCGAATTTACTAAAAAAAGGAAGGGGATTTTTGTTTAGTTTTAACAAGGAAGAGCAGACCGATTTGTGCAGTGTTGAATATACATATTGAGGTACCGTTTTATTTAATTCACATTTACATACTATATGAATTTCACTTGAATGCATAATATTGCTTTATAATTTGTAGTAGTTAATTGTTTACCATGTTAGATATTACCGTAAGAAAACTGGTCTTGTCAGGATATCTGATCACTTGCGCAAGTATTCAATACGGAAGAAAACGTTATGCATAACGAACAGGACCTTATGATAGACCTGAGTATATGTAGATCATATATGTGTACATAATATTTCAAGTTTAATTGCTGCGGCTTTCAAGGTGTACTGTTGGATGTTATTTCTGAATCCTGATAGGTGATGAATTAAACCTGAAAGCTGAAACGAGACGATATAGACTTCTTCTTCTTCCAGTGTTTAATAACTCTGTCTGCCTGGTGGCCTGAAATCAGTTTCAGAAAGGATCTGTAACTTGATGCAGAAAACATTAATGTAGTAAGCATGACAAATGGCAGCCAAAGACACACACAGACACATATATATATATAGACATATATATATATATATATATATATATATATATATATATATATATATATTTACGTCTGCGTTTTGTTCAGATATGGTAATTATTATAGTTGCATAAAAAGTGGGCGTAAGTGATATATTAAAGAAAATAAACATTTCTCTTCTACATAAAACGAAAGATGTTACTTTCTTTTCTGCATAAAATGTGTTATTCGCAAACTTCTAAGACTGCAAAACAATTGGAGTTCAATCTCTTTTATCATGTCATTGATCGGATATATCCGCCTTTTTCATATCAATTAACTCACTAAAATGTCTGAGGATGGCAAAGTTTATGTGACTCGATACCAGGAAGCAGGAAAATGAATAGATATAAAATCTATATTGGGGTTGGCACCGATACAAGGAAATCACTGTCGAGGGATCATATTGTTGTCTTTTTGGAGTCTCTACTAAGCAAAAACAAAAAAAATGTAACTCAGAATGAAGTTTCCTTGCCTCGGTGCTACTCGGAAAAGCCTCGTAGAAGAAAAATAATGTAATCTCTCTACTGTGATTTCCTTGTCTCGGTATCAACCTCAACATTGATTATTTTTGTCACTTGTTTACTGATTATTTAATCGGAACCATATAGCCATTTTTGTGGTGATGTGCCATTGCAAATACTTTCATACATTATTTTATGAATTCATTTTAATTCTATTATGAGTGCTCTTAGTTGTTAACATGCAATCGACATCATTTTTTTTTAAGACCTTGACGTTATCAAGCTTACAAGTTAAGTCATGTCAATTGGTCTGTTGATAGAGCATTCATAACCACGCCCTACTCGTTGCAGAGCATATCATATAAATTCAAAGTTTTCTATGTTGACACTTTAGTTGATTTAGGATCAATTAAGCTACATGAAAAATAGCTGACAAAATAACAGGAGTAACACTATTGCAATAAGTGACAGTGAATTTTCAATCTGATTAAAATCAGATCTCCAGCAAAGTAGATTTATGATTTTAATCGGATTGCTTAAATCTCTACAATGTGATTGTTTATTTTATAGTTTTCTGTTAACACCTCTGAAGTGTCTAGACAACAAGAAAATCCTATCGATTACTTTCCATTACAAGTGTAACAGAAACTTAAATCAGCAATCAGAGAGTCTGAAATACCGCACATTGTCACAATGTCTTAACAGGCAAGTAATTACAGATGAAAATAATAAGAGGAAAAAGTTGGTTGAATTTAGAAATCAAATGATGCAATAATGAATATTTTTGTACTTCGTATCGCTCATGTACGCTTTATAATAACAATAAGACTTCTGCTGAAATATTCCATTCTTTCCTCGAAACGAAAGGAATTCTCTAAATCCGGTATTCCGGATTATCGACAGAAACCATTGGGGGAAATTGTGGCCTACAGGAAGAAATATAGGTTCGACAGAATCTCAACTACCGTAATATACCGCATTTTTTAAAATTTAACACAGTTTGAGAATATACTAAACAATGTGTCTTGGATAGGTATGTGTACAGAAAAAAGTCAGTTGTATGCCAGCGACAGAGGCATAATGGCAGCCGCATTTTTCATTCAGGTTTTAACAACAACAACAACAACAACAACAATAATAATAATAATAATAATAACAATAATACTTAGGTAGAATCAACCGAAGTAATATAGTGGGACGAATAATACAAAAAGACATACAGGTAGCAAATCTAAATAAGTCACATACCATATAGCACAACACGCATATAAAATAACTGTAATGAAACATTTCATAAAACAGATGTAATATTACAACAGTACATCACACACACACACACACACACACACACACACACACGACAGCATAATACAATACGTGTGTATTCATCAAACTAGAATACACACTATTCAACATATTTAAGTTTTAAGATATGATATTTATGACAAAAAACGGAATACGATAATAGGTTGATCAACCGGTGATGGGCATACAAGTTAAAAACACTTCCAATGGGGTCACATAAATCAATATTATGGGGCCGGATACATAATGCAAGCTAAAATTCTATTATTAGACGCAACTTAAAAAATGACCGTCAAGTATTAAAACTTACATATTAAATTACAATTGAAAACTTCACTAAAACCCAATTCGAGCTAGTAAAATATCATCAAAATCTACTATCTTTGTCTGTTTCGATTTGAAATGTACGACTTACCGATTTAAAATGACCTATACTTAAAATGGCTTTAAGGAAACTGGATAATCTTTAATGGTGATATGAAAAGAAAGCTGCTTCAGTATTAGCACAGGTTCACGAAGAAAACTTGAGTAACCCTCACCCAGTACCACCTACCCCTACCAGAAGACCGAGAGAGTTAAAAACCTCGAGAAAAGTAAGTCGTTCAGTAGCTCCTGAAGATTCTTTTCTTGCATTCGACCAACCAAAAGGCAACTGCCAGAAAATGTTGAACTGACTGTTAAATTTAAATAATTCAAAATGCCAATGTTTGTTATATCTTTGTATGTACTGTTAATAAGCTTGCCAGAGAGAATCTGTTGGTAAACGAAAGGTAACACGGCGTCAAAACTTAAGGAATCGTCTCAGTTTTGTGGAATCAACTCAATTAACAGAACCTGGTAATCCACTAAGTCTTGAACACTGTCATTACCTGCCTCCCAATGAATTCTATATAACACCAATGATAAAAGTCGTGGCATGGTAAGTTGTATAATGCTTTCGCAGTTGATCAACGTCTGACCATTCGAACATTTTCAAAGTAGTTTTCTTATAACATTTAGATACAAATGACAGGGCCGGATCAGGTCTAATGCTAAGGAGGGGCGGGGATGGTCTTCCACAAATTTAAAATGGGCCCTGACTTTTCTCGAAAGAGCACCAAAACAAAAAGTCTGTGAATTTATTTGCTCAAAGTGTAAATAATACCAAATAAACTTGAGTAAGAATAAAACGATGGTCAAATTTCAAGTGAAAAATAACTGTACGTTTGTGTACGTGTTTTATTCAGCTGGGGTGGGTGGGGTTCGGACACCCTGGAATCCCCATTCCCGATCTAACCCTGAATGATTGAAAAGTCTATTTTGTTTCTGATGCGATTGTTCTTTGCGTTTCATTTGAAAATCTGTACAAAGTAGTGGTAAATGTATACCAAGAGATTGATTCTGAATGTGTTCTTCTAAACTGTCCATTTACAGGAATACTTTCTGACAATTTAAACATTTTAAAACTAATCAGCATTTAACAGCATTCAGATACCAATGGTCAAAACACATATGTTGTAGAGGATGCAATTGCTCTTTTTGTAAACAGTAAATTTGCAAATCTCACAAACCCGAAACATTTTTTGTTATTGGTACGGCCAGGTTACCCACAAGCTCTAGTGTAAGCATATCCTACTATCAAAAGGCTTTCTTAATAATAAAAGTAACTTGTAAAAATAAAAACTTTGCGTATCCCTTGTAATAAAATGTTTATAACTGGTAACAATCTATTGATTCTATACTACATACTAGATATATTGGTTATTATGCTATTGGTCAATATTTTAAAGGGTTGTAGGTCGAGAAAAAATACAAAAAGAATGATATGCGAAAAGTTCCATACACAGAAATTGATATGCGAAATCCTAATTCCAGTAATGAGGTTATAACTACAAACAGATGAATCTTCTGGACAACTAGTTAATTTAAAATATGGGAATTTCACATGGAGACACTAATTTGGGGGTTCGGGTCTCTCTGACCTCTAACGCGAAGTGTAATATTAAAAATGTCCGTTGGTTTTACAATATTGGTCACTATGCCCTCTAATAGGATATTTAATGACACTTACTAACCAATACGCCAACACATAAGGTATCCAATACTCCAACACATAAGGTATCTCAAAACCTACCTATCTCATCGCCATCGCTTATAGCATACCATCAAGACTCCGTTTGGATTGACAATCACCCAGTTATATCCATCACACAGTTATTCACTATCCAAAATCCACACCATAACATGAACATGCTGTTTGGAGTGAATATTACCTAATTATATACTATTCAACACCAATTTATCTACTATCCAATACATCTTTTGGAGTGACCATTGTCCAGTTATTTACTGTACATAACTCAATCATGTGTTATCCGACATCCACACTTTACAACCAGTACGCTGTTGGGAGTGACCAACACCTAGTTATTAACTATTCAACAACCAGTTATCTACTATGAAATAATCTCACAGTATCATCAGCATGCTGCTGGAACGACCAAACTTCAGCTCAATTTGGTTTTCAATTTTGATTTTTAATATTAGGGTGGTGATGTTGCTTTGGGTAGAAGTTTTTGTGTCAAAACATAAAAAAGACAGATAAAGTAAAATGTTCTGTTCGAGATAGGAAACGGTCAAACAGCAATGAAGTTATGCATTGGATATGAAGAGTTTGTACTTGTCAAGAAAACAATTTTCTGACAATCTGTAAAAACACGAAAGGGTAGTAGAGTGCTTACTCACACTAAACCCACGAACACACCTATGGCTTAAGTTGTTTTTTTTTTGGAAGACGTAAACATATGTAAGCATACACAGATCTTTCAACAACCGCTTATATCCCTTGCACAAGAGATTCTACTCAGTTGATTGCCACATGAAACAAAAACAAAACCCCTCCATCATAATCACCCATCTTGAGCGATAGCATATATAGTGTGTGTTTGCAATGCGATTAAAACAAACGTCCGAGGCATCATCCACGGAGAAAAAGCTAAACACGAACGATATGGTTCGCATTGGTAAAACAAAACTATAAACTGGAAGATACGAACGGAAAAGTGTTTAAAAAATCTTTTTACTTGCCTGAGTTACAACGAGTGACACAGACGACTTTTTCGATATCGAAAACATTCTCAATCGAAGAACACGTAGAGAGGGAAACTATCGACTTCAACAAAGTGAAAATTCGTTGGAAAGTTTATCAACCCAGTTTTGATTCTTGGATTGCAGCTTCACAAATCATCGACTATAAAAAGAAGTAGAAGGCACCGCTGTTTAACACAGCTAAATCTCATTTTCAGAGTTCATCTTTTCAAGAACTACCAAAAAGGAACAACAACAGTCACTCTGGTTGTGGTGTGGATAACGCGTCCATACGCATCAAACCGTCTTTTCATGCCAAGCCTTTAAGGTGAATTGTACAACTGGAGCAGCCATTGGAACTTGTATTTTGCAACAAGGAGATAAACAACTGTGGATATTTTACTTAGCAGTTGTATTGGTTATTATCCTCCCGGTCCATCGTTGAAAAATATTGACAGCAGCAACAAGAAAAACAATAACGGTAGTTTCACCAACGCCAGTCAAAACAATAACTCTTCCAATCATTTTAGCAACGCTCTTCGGGAATATTTGGAAAATCATTCTCTAACATCAAATGACTCTTTGGAGTCCAAACTCGTTGAACTATGATTAATCAATTTATTTCACATTACCTAATTACAGTTCTATGCATATGTTTGCCAACAACGACTATTGTTGTTTCACAGCCAAATTACCTCAAGCCTGACAACTGGATCACGAAATTCATTGGGAAGTAGCTGTGGTGGATTCATCCCACTGAAATCAAGAATGCGGTTGTACATCAAAGCACTTTCCCCGTCGAAATATTCAACGAACAATTTCAAGAACATTTGTAAAAAAATTATCATCTTATTTACGAATTAAAAATAATAAAAAAACATCACCAGCGAATCCTCAGTTCAACTTATATTCCATGAGAATTTCTGCAAGATTTTATTTTAATGCTTCATATCTCTTTGGGACGAAGCTAGCTATTGTCAGTTTGGCAAAGCACGGGAGGAAACTCGGGAATCTGTACTGATTAAGCACCATAACATTGCTCATCGTCTTAAAATGTATTTCCGCTGTCCATCAAATTTTGTTTAAGTTTCTTTGCTATTCTGGGTGGTAACACGAACATTGCACCGCAGTTGAAAGCCATCCACAACAATAATCGATTCTACAGGTATTGTAATCCTATCGAACTGAAGGAAGGACCAAAATATGATCTTTGTGTATTCCGAGGAAACACATATTACACCCACAGAGAATTTGAACATCCTCATGAACTTCCTATCAGTAAATCTTTTTGACAGAGTCAGTATTAGTATAAAAGGAATTCCAGTACAAAATATTATATTATCCAAAGGAAAAGTTACATTGAAACAACATTTTCGAAACGATTCTTAATGAATTTTTAAAGATGTATTCTGTGTATCAAAGAGTAGTTCGACAACAAGAATATGAGTTAGAAGATGTGTCAGACTTTCGTACAGTGGCATCCATCTTGAAACATATGGTCACTCGAAGAGTGCATGCTTTAAATTATTCAGCTTTGACGCAAGGAAAAGAATTTCTCTAAAACGTTCTAAGCGAGCAAGAAAATCCTAAAGAAGCCTTGAAGAAAGCAGGAAAAATGATTCAAACAGGAAAGGCCTCTTGGGTTACCAAGAAAAACCTATAAATTCGCTTCATACTCCTGGCGATTTCATTGATTCCTCATCAAAGCTGCCACACGGACAAGACATAAAAACACGTTGAAAACCCTTCAGACCATATACACGTAGCTACCCAGAAGAAAACCCAGAAAACAGCAATCTGAGATTTGGATGTTTTTGTTTACCTACTAAAACAAGTAAAATGATGGAACGAGTTTCATGCGTATGTTCGATGTCCGAAACTGATGACAGTGCAAGAATCCCAGTGGGTGGAATTTCATCTTGTGTCATCTTTGATTACTCAGGACCTATCGAATTTGAAATCAAAAGACAACCTGAAGATTATATCGATCAGGATAACAGTTATTAGAACCTAAAATCAAAGGTCTCAAAACGGGCAAAACCACTTCAGGGGAAGTTGCCACAGTAGTTTCAGTCAACAATTTCATGCATCATTTGTTCAGCAAAGTGAATTTATACATGAATAACAAACTAGTCATCAGTAGCATGGATACTTATCCTTACCGAACGTACCTGGAAAATATCTTGACTTAAGGAAAAGAAGCCAAGAACACACGTATGGATGTTTCAGTGGTATGGATACCAGACACGTTGGACTAGTTCCACGACACAGAGTTTATAGAAAATGACGATCCTCAAAATGTTGGGTTTAATGACCGCCGAAACAAAAACAACCAAGGACGTAGTTTAAAAATGAATGATCATTTGCATTTGGACATGTGGCTACAATACAGGTAATTGTTGAATGGAGTGGCTGTACGCCTGAGACTGAATCGAAGTACTAACGTCTTCCATTTGATCGCTAATATTAATGAGTATAAAACGAGCAGCAAAGGACCCAAACTGTACGCGCGACATGTGAAAGTCTTACCTAAACTGGTAATCGACATCAGTCCAGATTCGAGCAGAACGACAGTCAAGTATCTTCTACGACGAGTGGAAGTCTAAACATTCATTGCTGCCGCTGGACTCCGATCCAAATTCGAAGATCACTTTTTCAAGGTCAGCTGCCAAAAAGTGTGCTCATCAGCAGCTGGCTGCAGCAATGCGGCCCTCAACGTATCTATCGATCAAAATCCTTTCAAGTTCCAACACTTCAACATGTCCAAGATAGAAGCCACCTGAGTTGACCAGATGTTGTGTACCAGACCCTTTGAGCATAACTTTGCCGCGAAATATTACTTGAGATCTTACTTTACAGTAATTGAAACTTCGGGACAGTTAGGTATCAACACTAGCCACGGTATTTCGTACGACGATTATGCAGTTGGATATGCTTTGCGGGAATTTGATTTCACTCCAGACCAAGGTATCGACGAAGAACGTTTCCACCTTATAAAATTGGGCCAACACCGTGTGAACCTTCAATTTGCAATAGCTCTGGCCAACACAGTAAACGTCATCTTGTGTGCGGATTTGCCAATACTCTGGAAATCAACAGTTTGAGAGAAGTGATCCTAGACAATTTAAAAAAATGGAACAAGAAGAAGCTATGGAGAGAGGCGATGAGGATCCAGAAGAAAAAAAAAAAAAGTCATGATATCGAGATAGCCAGAACAAGGATAACATTTAGTCTCCAGTCTTGCTCGTGATCCGGCTGAAAGAATTACAGGTCTATCCAGAGAACATAGCCCGGCTGTCAAATCGAACATCCTTGTCAGAAACAACACGACAAATGTATGATGATGAGTAAAGAAGAAAAGCTGGAACAGTAACCGGAAGACACATGGACTCTCGTGTCAGAAGAAAAGAGTTTGCAAAAGTGGTATAAAGACTTGCTTGACCATTCCATGCTTCCATTGACCTCCCTGGAAACGAAACGTATCGAAGCTCTCTAGCAGCAGAATATGGACACGTGATGTGCAGGCGCAATAAGCACACGCACTTCTAACCTATTATTGTTTTTGGTACCAGCACAGCTGTCATACAAATATCGAAAATCTCTGCCTGAGGAATATTTAAATCTCCCTCGAGTTTGCTTTCGGGTGGGGTGGGTGGAATAACACTACTTTCATATAGAAACAAACCAATTACGGCATTTAGTGTGAAACGATCGTCTTCGTATTTGCCCAAAAACTGTTACAGGGACAAGCGCGTCCTTGCTGAACAACAGTTGAAGCTTTTCTCCTCTTGGCTGAGTCAATATTGGTTTGACAATCAACGAAGAATGCAGCCGGGATGGATTTGTCGGTGAATTCCACTTATTCGTTGTAGAAACAATCCCTGAACATTTTCACGCGCTAATGCAGTGAGTCCAAGCTGGCTTGGAGTTAGTATTGGTACATTAGAGTGGTCCCAACTGTTGATTTCTATTTGAACCTTAGCAAGGTTGTATCTCAGGATATACGATGGTTGTTAATACCGTTTTCACGAAGAAATGCATCAACCAGTGGAACAGAAGCACTATTAATGTTGGCATCAATGGGCAGTCTATCGAACAAATTGGTAAATTCTGCAACCTCATTACCGTGTTCAGAATCCAACACTTATATGTAGTAGTAAATCTAATCTTAAAAACAAACGCAAAAGTCGGTTTATAATACTTCATTCTCAATTATCCCACGTATCTCTGTTCTTTCACTTTTATTAATCTAAACGAAATATATTTTAAATGAGTTACCATCAGAACCTGTCATAAGTATAGGATTTCTTTGGTCTAATATTTCAGATTAAAGAGGATTTCCTTAAAATGGATATATTTGTTCTACTAATTATATAGTAAAATACACCCATGTGGTAATAGACGCGTACACAATAAAGAAATAATATCTGGATCTATCAGCAGAAAGTCTAAAATAACCTCTGGGATGAAACCCATCAATATTTGCATATGTTATAATTAATATTTCAGACTGCACTCCATCAACAATCGTTATAAATTTATTTTTAAGTCTTGCTTTGCCAGCCAAGACCTTGATATCACTTAGTTTTATACAAGTATTGTTTTATTACAGCATCATCATCATTGATGGGTTCTTGCATCAATTAAATTCGGATTGCATTCATGATAATGTCTCCACTCATTTCATCCCCGGACTTTTTAACTTTCGATTTCGTATTTGTGTCGACGTAGTTTTTGACGGAGGCAAAGGACACACCAGAGTCTCTGATTCAACCAAATTCTCTGCAACAGAGCCTAGCAGGCTTGTAGATTTCTAGCAACATATTGAATATCAAAATTGGATGTTCGCTGTTTTCCAGTTTGATCTTGAAAAATCACAAGGTAGCCAGGGTCAACGTCTACGAGGACCAGACTAATAAGCTCAGTCAAATCCGCGTTGGTATCAAACTTGCTCAGATCTCATCAGCTTTTCGACGAGCTAAATAGCGCCCTTAAAAATTAATATCCTTTTTATAAACTATAAAGTGTGTTTTGTAAGTGACAAGGTAAAATTAATAAGTGCTTGCGGGGTTGGTGAACACTCAAGTGCATGCAACGCTACAATAATACGATATCCACATATTGGCCCGACCATCTGAGTTTGTAACAGTACAGTAGAATAAAACAGCAATATACGACTTTGTCCGCCTCGTGGTAAATAATCAGCAATTTCAAGTGGTGGTACCAGCTCGTAAGAGACAAAATAAAAAGATGAGAGGATATCACCGGGTATGCAACCAAATGAGTCCCAGGTGCTGTTGTTGAAGCCAGGTTAACGATGTTAGTTTCCCTTGAGCGTGGAATCATCGATTCAAGTTCATTCCGCTTTTGTGAGCTGTACCGGAATAATCGATGACCTCGGCCCGAGGGTATTCTGCGAGTTGTTCCGGGTAATCGAGGGCCTTTTCCCTTTATTATTCCCTTACAAGACATTATACGGCCTCCAATCTCCCTTGTTTTTAGAGCCATCCCGGATGCAGCTACAACAACCCCTAACGTAGCCGCTTTTGAAACCGAAGGAGCTATGTAGGGATTATCCCAGGCATCCATAATGCTGATTTCAACAACATAACTGTACAAGCAGCAACACAATGACGCCAAAGTGCATCATTGTCTGTTTGTTTTCGATTTAAAGGTCGTCAATGGTAGGAGCTTCATCGATTGTGGAATAGAAATCAACGGTGCATGATTTACTTCTTTGTGGCGACTGAATCGGTACTGTAAACTCTCTGAGAACATTATAAGATGGCTGATCGTCCGCCGATGAGCAGTTATGTACAACCGATTCTAAGTTAACCATCTTAAAATCATTTTCAGCAACAGTTGATTTTTCCTTGATCCACTTGGTCAATAATAAAGGCACGAACTGAATTTTGAAACATGTCGCCGTGCTTGAGTAATTTTTACTTTACCTTAGCAGAGAAGTCGATGGTGGTACAAAGCATCGTTCATTTATCTCTTTCCTCATGCCAAGATGGATATCAATTGTATTACACAGTAGTTGTATATAATTCTATTATGTATTCATGTTGTGTGCGATGTCACATGAAAAATCGTACTGCAATCCAACGCGGATTCAGAACGTAATGGTTGAGCGAGCTGAGATCTTTGGAAATTGAGTTCGGTGTGGAGCAAAGAACGTTTGCGAGACTTTCCGGGTCCATCGGCCTTAGACACATGGAGTCTAAATTAAGTCGTCAGCGGTGATGTTGCTGCTTAATTCACGAAGCTACCTGGAACACCATGGTATGTCCTGGTGAAAAGCACATCCTTGGATACAATTATTGTGGACCTGGAACACAGCTAGATATATGACTTGATTTTATCCACCAGCCAAGGTCTGGAGAATCACTCATAAAATTGCATGTTAACGACGTGAGCATGCTTATAAAGCATCAAACGATTTCCGTGCACGTCAAAGTGCAGAAATGGATCCCATTCATGACTTGAATGCAGTGAATCCTACACTCGGAGAATGATTCGGCAGATGGATCAACAAAGGGGTATGAAGTCCAAGATTGTACTTGGTGGCCAAAGGGTGGCCAAAGCCCACTCATTGGAGGTAAAATATGTTGATATAATAGACAAACAACCATGAATAAGAAAAGTTTCGTTTTTGAGAGAACTTTGTCCAAAATATGCTACAGTCCTTGCGGTTATTGTAAAGGTGAAGCTGCTGTTGAAAATTTAGCAAGTGCAGTAAAAGTCATACGTGGTATTGCTGGTGAATGGTTGGCTTAGCGAGCGTCGTGGCAAATTTATCTACCCGCGCCAAGAAATAGTTCCCGTGGTTGGTCTGATGTGCGAACACTTAAAGAAGTTCATTAGCCTGATTTCATTTTGTTTCTGCCACATGATCGTGTACGTGGACGTGCATTCAAGTACGTGATAACCATCGTAGATGTTGCCAGTAGATACAAGAAGCTTAGCCGTTGACGTCTATAGATTCAGCAAGTGTCACTGATGCGCATAAAATTAGCAAGTCGATCCAGGTAAAGAATTTCTAGAAGCTGTTGTAATGTTGTTAACAATGTATATGGTGTTCGTTCGTGTTGGACACGTTAAAATACATATCGACCAAGCTATTGTGGAATTATTTGATCGTACACATGCAGAACGATTATTCGGACATCATACACATAAGAATTTTTAAAGAGGTCTCGGACCCAGAGTGCCAACACTCTAGAGTGATGACGCTAGTAGGTAACACAACTTCCATCAGTGATGCAAGCACTAAATAATAAAATCACTCGCACAATTTGGTTAAAATCTGCAAAGGCAATTCGGCAGAGGCTGTCGCCGTTATATATCAAATGATTTCACAACCTTCCTATACGAACGCACGAACATATATTGGTTTTGCTAAATTCAGTTTGGGGTTTTTGGCTATGGATAGCTATGAGACCGCCGGCAAATATTTTGAGTGATTTCCGAGCTAGAAACATACCTGCGACGTTTGTCTTGTTCACTGTCATGATGTGGCTTTCACAAATTTTCCATCGTCTTAACGAGCAAGGCATTTTTCTTGAGTTTCAAGAAATTTTTCTCAAACTCGTTCGTGGCCTTTGTGTTCAGATCTGTATTCATCTGGATGTATGGAGCTATCCACACACATTGGCGAAACCTGAACACCCGATGAACTTGCAGTACGCCATACCTGTTCGTTTCTCACATGTGCAGCATAGTTACTCTTACTTCTCCGTTTCAGAACCAGTTTAATGCATTTTGTATAGGGGTAACCTAACTCTTCCATGATTTGGCACTGATACCGATAATCCATGACGTGGATACAATCATTGCCTCTGGTGTTAGTAGGTAGTCTTTGTGACGGTGGTGGATGTTTTCTGGATACAACAGATCAACTACATAAAAGTTCCCGTTATGATGGTATCCAGATGTCCTTTTTTTAATATATTTACGGTTGTGAGATCAATCAATTTAAACCCACCAACAGGCATGGTCTGCATCATTTTCCAAGTATAAAAATTGTTGTGGTAAAGATACGTAATGTAATTGTTTTGTGGAAGTGGTATCATATGTTTAGATTGTTTGTGCGAGCATATCGATTGCTCATCAATGATATACTGCAACGAACGAGCAGATGCTAAGCAATATCGGTGAATAATTGCAGTTCAATCTTATTTTTTGACAGCTGCACACCACAGGCCATTCCTGGTAAGGAAATGTGGTGTGCAGGATCGAGATTGTATACATTACATGCATAGCAGAGTCACCAAACGTCTCAAAGATATCCACGAGCAGAAACACATCTGAATGTAAATGCAGGTCATGATAGTCACCAAGATTTCCTATACCAAATGCGGACCAGACATTATTTTCATGTGTGTAGTCGTTGGAGGAAATACATTGGAGATACATTGTTGAATGGAATTCCTCGGTCGGTGGTAACTGAGTTTCGGGACCCACGGTACTAATTCAACTCCCATACTAAACCTATGCAAACACCATGATATTAAAAACTCAATAACGTTAAATTTCTATACGCTCATGATCCAATATTTAAAGCTATATCCATATCCTCGATGACAGCTTCTATATAGAGGAAACCATATGATCCGCGTCTTTTTCTGGATCTACATGTGCTTTTAATTCCGCACTAAACAGTCAGGCGCTAATTTCAGTAGTGAGTTTTCCAAACTCAAACCTGTAAAAGGACTAAAATTCATCAATAAACACTGTCTCCATGTTTTTCAATTACAACTAAGAAGAACTCTCTAAAGATTCTTTGAACTAAAATTTTACTTTCATTATCAACCGATCTCGGCCAGACAAACCAATGCATATTTATTTTATGTTCACCCATTTCTAGACTGGTTCCCGTTCTTCTGTCGTAATAGTACCGCGAGTCCTATATCCACCCTTGATTTATTTGACAGACCTATGTATAGGAGTAGAATGAATAAGTAAACATTGCGCATAGTTCTACTTGTCAAAGATTACATCAGTGAATATTAATTGATATCTCAAGATCGTCAACACCAATAATAGTAATAGTACATTTCAGGTAACATTACTTCATTTTAGCAAATCTGAAAAAAATATAAAAAATAAATGTCTAATCAAGAGTTACCTTGATCGTTATCACAATTTATCTCTCTTCAATTTAATATTGGAATATATTCATCAACCTTGTCACATTATGCAATAAATGAATAAAAGGTCAATGCGACCATCTATTTGTGAATGTGTTACTTCCGAAAATGATATTTAAATTGCAAATGTACTTAAATTCCCAAAGAACACACATAATTTACAAGATAAAGTAAGGTAGCAATTAAAATACAAAATATGAGAGTCTGTTTGAGGTATGAAAAAAGGTATTCAATTTGCTTGTTATCCACAAATAGAACCATAATTTTGTATTTAAAGTTAAGTTTATTTTACATGCATATGTCTAACCACTGTAGGGATGCTGTTATCTTCAGGACTCACTGTACTAATTCAACTCTCACAGTAAACCTATGCAAACACCATGATATTAATAATTCAATAACTTTATATTTCTGAATAATCATGATCAAATATACATTTATCGCTATAGACATATCCTTGATTATGGCTTCTGTAGAGAGAAAACAATCTGCCGCTGCATTTTCTAAATCTATATTTGTTTTCAATTCCGCACCAAAAAGACAGATGCTAATTTCATTAATGAGGTTTCCAAACTCAAGTCAGCAAAAACACTGACATTCTATCAATAAAACATTGACTCTATATTTTTATAGTTACAACTAGGATAAACTCTCAAAAGATCGTTTTAGTAAAATTTACTTTCGTTGTCAGCCAATCCTGCCCAGCCAAACCCATATATACTCTGTTTTGTGTTCACCCATTTCTAGACTGGTTCCCATTCTTCCATATCATTCGTACTATGAATTCTTCAGCACTTTTTTCCATTCTCTCATGTACTAGCAAGGATGAACCCCTTTGAGTATCAGTAAACCGAATGTTCTATCGTTGGCACCACCGTTTCGACTAGTGACTTTCAGTAGATCATTACCATTCGCTCCAAGGCTGCTCACTAATTTCTCCAAGATGGAATTGAGAAACTGCAGTGAGTCAATAAACTCCATTTGCCAGAGCCTAAACATTATTTGTTTTTGAATTGTATCTGGAATGACGCTTATTGGTTCATTTAACGCACTTTCTACTACGTGAATTATTAAGTAAGCGTAATACCCGTGAAGGTTATGAAGCACTAACCTTTTATTTTGATAAACTGGTAACTGTCGATTGCACGCGTTGCGTGCAGCTCCTCTGCACGCGCCATTAATATGACAGTGATCATGAACATTAGTGTCAGTGGTACTGAAATCGTCATTGCAGGCAAAGCAATGGGTAGACTTGGAAAATTAGGGAATGTCATCATTAGTCATAATCATTTATGCTGGCGAAAAGAGCCGTTGTTGGATCCATTTCGCAGTAACCTCCAACGATTTAAGAAACACATAAAAATAACGCAGCAATGTCTGCATGGAAACATTTTCTCTTTATACTTTCTGGGAAAGATTCTTTATCCATAAACAACGATATCGCGATTTTGATTCATTCATGTCGCTTAGCAACAGCAGATGAATCTGTTTTCACCGTTGCAAATTTTTTGCTTTGTATATGTAGGGATAATGCAAGTGCATACAAGCCATTGTTCCATTGTTACATCGATTCTGGGGATCAGTTCTTCAATTTATTTTCGAGTGTGACATTGGTAACTTGTACAGGAAATACTATGTCACCAAACTGAGTTTTCACCCAAGTATTGCTGGTATGTCCGTGGCTGGCCTGTGTTGTCACTCTCGGGTGCAGCGAGGACGTGAGCTCCCATTCTAAACATTCATTGCCATCGTTTACCACATTTATTACCGACAGCGGCGGAACATACTTAAGTGTTTGTTTGTAACTCGATCCTCGGAATGGTATGTTTGGAGAAGTATGTAGTTTAACAGTCATGCATCTGTCCATAATGAACCTGCGTTGGTATATTTTTCCAACGTCTCGAAAATATTTTTAATGCCTTTGTAGATTTCATCATTGATGGCCTTGGTGTCTTGACAGATTAAGATGATTAGTGACCACCACGAATCCACGGAACTGCGATTTTGAACCCGTCTTTGTCTGATGAATTCCGATTAAGAGACATAATCAAAATTGTACCAAGAAGTATATGTGTGTTACCAGAGCGTTGTAGCACTGATATGATTCCAAGAATCATCTTTGATTAAATTTTTCTAGCGTCTTTGCTTGGTGTCTATGTTTCTGAATAATCGCATGATAATCTTCAAATTTTGCACGACCTTTATGTAACTCGAACTCGAGCACTTGGGCGGTTTCGTTCATCTTTGACGTTATGTGCAACTTCTGCTCGTTTGGACCGTGTAGGAAGTTTGATATTTAATAGTGCTGCAGTTTTACAACGTTGTCTCACAGTCTGACACGGAGCACCTGTAAGACCTAATAATGCAAGTATGTCAACTTTTCTTGAGCCTCTTGGTATTTGTACATTACGATCACGAGCGGATTGTTTCAGTTCTTGTACAGCTAATGTTGTCGTAACAACCGTCTGTTGATCCGGGGAAAGTGGCTGTGGTTCATATACGGGTCCTAATAATTCAAGTATGCTAGCTTTTTTGCATACCTCTTTGTATTGTCTTCTGTAGTGGCTCAACTTATTAACGGTATGCACACTGGTTTATAATGGAAAAGCATTGTCTAATTGTAAATTCCATCAATAAATATTCTGAGCATTTTTACTTTGCCAGGATCAGAAATTGCAATTGCTTCAATCCTGGCTATTATTGCTTTGACTTTTGTATATTTTTGATACACGTTGTCGGGTGTTTCTACAGTCAAAAGTTTAGCGAATCTTTGACGGTGCCTGCGATGATACTCGCAAACAGATCCTTATGGTCTTCAAAGCTGATTACGAGACTTGACTCCGATTTAATATTTAAGGCATGATCAAGAATATAGACCAACACGTGCTAGAAGCAAATGCGATTAATAGTATTGCATAATAACACGTTCTGTTGCATAGTTCACGTTTTCCAAAGTATAAACCTTTGAATTGCTATATGCAGAATATATTCTTTAATATCAAATATTATTTTTTCTAACCTTTCATGTATAATGTTTGTTAACCTAATCGACGTTTTACCACATTATCGTGTACTGGATTTTATTTAACATTGTGGAATTTATTAATCATAAATGATGCTGTACCACGAATAGCAATGCTAAAATTAATGTCCCACAAGCAAGATACGTTACAAGCGACAGCCTTCGAAGTTTAACATCACGACGATCTTCCTGTGCAAGTGAAATTTTCTTCAAGCGGGTGTTTGGTGAAATCATTGCACATTTACCGTTGAGATGGCGCTAACCTAATGCATCAAACCAACTCGACACTGACCATCCATTGTGCGCTTTCATGCCATAATTCAAATTTTATCATTGTCTTCGTTTTTAAATCTGAAATTATTGTACCGTCCTCGAATAACTTCTGTATGGTTCTGTATCTTTACATCGAGACAACTCTTCAGAGATGCCACCATTTCAGAATCTCTAATGTGATTTGATCATATTCTTTTTTATTACAAATTAATTTATTGTTATCAATACGTCTGAATGTCATCGACGTTTTTATATAATATTCTGAAAACATTCTCTAATTAATTGAACCTTCGTTGCTGCTAATATGTATTCGCTAATTATATCATTGTCATAATTCGAGTACTGACTACTCGCTGATGTACACTGAATGAACACAAAGTTAGGGATTTCATTTTTTCCTGCACAATAGCATATGCTTTTCACGGTTTCGGTTTTTTTTGTATTTTTCTGATAAGATTGACTAAGTTTACATCGTTGATGCTCCAACAATAACTCCCAAGTCAATTAATTTATCAAGACGCTCCCGATACATACTTGACCATTGTTTTGTGAACATTTTGGCTATTTTCTTTAGCGCAGAAATGTAGTGTGCATCAATGGCAAAATGACACTGTATTAGATCACCGAAAGTCTAGTCTGACTCCACAACGTTGTGAGCCTTGTAAATACATTCATGTTTATTGTTTTTGGTATTTACGAAAGGAGAGGAAGGGACGGAACCAGATACTCTCTCTCTTTATAGTTGATGTTTCAGTTAGCTGAGTTTATTAAACAAAAATTGGCGTTGTCTTGTTTTATATACAAAGAATCATTTTTGAATATGCTTTTTTACATTCTCTCTACCGTTCTTCTTTCGATTTTTAATGTTTTACTTTTGCGTCCGTGTGCCGAATCAGCGGGATGTTTTCCAACACGTGCGTGCATCTCACATGTAAAGAGGAGAGTGTTAATTAAATAGCATGCTGTTCATGCATAAACGCAAACGGGAGGAGGCTCTCTTACAGTCCCGTGCAATTAATTAAGAATCAGCAGTGCTGAAATAAAAAAGTCACACGAGGCCTTATGGTCATGCGCGACTATATTCCATAATCAGTCAGTCAGTTTTGCCATCTATCGTTGACTTGTCAACGTAGAATAATGAACAGCCAGAATATGAGCAGCTGGTTAAGCGAAATCATAGTGCACTTGGAATCTCCTAGGCTTAATGGAAGATATGGAACTATATCCCAGTAGGAGAGATTTAAAGGGGGCGATGGGCCATTTCAAAACAGCTAAATAGTTAGTAGTCTCCATATTGGAGGAAGAAGCGGAAAACAAGAAAAGAAACTTGGTACAGAAGAGACGGGGCAATACGATGTGCTTCTTCAAAGGCAACAGCAACAAATCAAAAGCCTGAACCCCTCAGTCCACCATTTGAGGACTGGGGAAACAGAGGCTCAAAATCCTAACATTTTCCTTCCCATATCCATTATTCTTAGGGATAGAGATGGAAGGAATAGGTGATGTGCTAAATGTGGAGCCAGATCTGGGCAGTGAGTACACTAATAGAGGGTGGTGACTGAGATAAACAAAAAACAAACGGCCCTTTTTAGGGACAAACAGATCTCTTCGAAATGGGAGATACTACTCAAAATCATTGCCACTCTGTGTGCGGTGCCTCTGTATGTTTGTACGTGGCTATGTCTTCGTTTACAATCCAATTAAAACTTTAAGAATCCCACACTTATGTTTGTGGGTATATTGTGCCTACAAACACTACTTACCCATGCCCTGAATGTATGTGATAGTGTCTATACATATTTATCCCCTTCATTTTACATCCTACGTCCATCATGTGCGATAGTATGTCTGTGTATTTACTAGTATAAACATCTAAGTATGGGTCGCTATATATGGCATGTTGGATTGTATAGTGAGGGCTATTGGACAGTACTCAAAAGTGGTTGTTGGATTGTATTTAAAAAATGGTGTGTTGGAGAGAAATAAAAAAAATATATGTTGGATAGTATTCGCAAACTTGGGCATTGGATAGTAGTCAAAACGTGGGTATTGGATAGTTAACAAAAAGTAAGTATTGGATAGTATCTAAACTATTTAACATTACCAAACCCATACTGGGACAGCCATGTTTCAACAATAATACTGCCTATAACGGGCCACAAGTTAACATTACATATCCCATAAGGAGCCAGAGTGGCATCTAATGTTAACCTATGAATATTTTTAATACAAGATTTCCTGTACGTACCCAGAGTGACCCATACTGAGGTCAACTCTAGCAATGTAACAATGTAGCCCCATTTGAGGTCACCCACTTTTAACAAGGTAAAGATGTAGCTTCAATGTAAAACCAATAGGTATTTTTAACATTACTGTTCCAATAGGGGTCATGAGTGGCATCTAATGTAAACCAACGGCGTAATGCTAATTACCCCTTCAGTGGTCAGGGTGACACATATAACGACCAATGATCTAATTTTAGATTACGGGAATCCCAATGCAGTGCATTTACTTTCGGTTTGAAGTTTCAGCGCAACTACCCTGCTGACGCGTGTTTAAGGTAATATATGATGCTTTTATTCACATAATAACTCATCAGGAGTTTCAATATCATTATCGTTTAAAAGTACTTCGCAGTGTGTGTGTGTGTGTGTGTGTGTGTGTGCGCGCGCGCGCGCGCGTGCTAACAGGAACGAAATTATATACCAGGATGAAAATTTACAAGGGCTTAGCACGCTGCCACATATCAGAAAATAACTGTTCATAGATCAAACAAAATGGCGCTTGTTGTTGTTGTTCTTGTTGTTCTTGTTGTAGGGTTTAACGCCATTTTTCAGCACAAGATAGGATATACATGGCGGCCAGTATAAATGGCGGAGGAAGAACCCTGGAAAACCTTGGAAAGAACCACCGACCCACGAGAAACTACTGGCAAACTTTCTCATATACCCAGATCGGCCGAACCCGAGACTCGAACCCACGCAATGATTCGTAACGGTCAGCGCTTTAGACCACTCGGCCACTAGGAGCCCCTCAAAATGGAATCAAATATTATATATTTATAAGATCAGTAAAATATACACGTGAATAACTTTGGCCTCTGTGATGGGAAATTATCCTTTATAACGACAGTTTCATCGCAAGAAAAGTCACAAGATTCCGCATTTTCAGAGGAAAGAAAGGAAACATCTGTATCTAGGATAAGCCTGAAATGCAATCATTTTCTACATCATCATGTGAGTTATCTACGAACGCTCCAGAAAAGATTGATGTCACCGGTTTTGTTGTTGTTGTTGTTGTTTCTGATGGTTCGTTGAGTTGGCTGTGATTCGAATTCCAGATAAAACTCAACCCCGGTAGACAAATTGTAATTATAAAAGCTAATTCAGCGAATGAATGATTCCACAGCACGTGTCGACTACCTTTGTGTCTTTGGCCTTAACGTTGCAAATGTAACCTGGTTTTCTTTCTTCTGTGCATCTAAATACAAAATTGCATGTCTGCATCTGATCATGCTTCAAGCATACAAAGTTAAATTAAAAATGTTAGTACTTTGATAACTGATCCTGACCTTGACGATACGACCTTGAATGTGGTATCCAACAGGCAACAACACTTTCTAATACAAATTTGACCTTTAGCCTAAAGCTCGAACGCTATAAGTGTTGCGCGACCTCTAGTAAATGAACTGGATGTGTGCCAGTTTTCATTATTCTGTCGCCAACCATATTAAAGTTACAGAATGGAAAAGAAAGTGTGACAAGAAGATGAATGAGTGAATAAATGAACGAACGGACAAGCAGATATAAACCTGAGTGTCATGTTTCCCGATGTTTGAAAATAGGCAGTGGGGAGGCAAAATCATTCGGACAAATCCCAACAACTGATAGTGCATTGTTTAAATAGGTACCTATCGGCTTATCTAATCGCCTCATAAGTTTCTTACCTATGTTATCCATTCAGCCGTCCGATAAGTCTGATAACTGATAATTTCGACATACGCGCTATAACAGGCTTGATAAGTGTCTAATTTCGTCATCATAGAATTTCTCAAAATTAATCCTGAAACATCTTGAATACATTTAAATATATTATTGGTTATCAATATTTTGTTTTGAAACAAAATAGCAAGCTAGAAGGATTTTCTTTCCTATCAACCGATCAAAGACATAGGTCTAAAAGGATAAAAACTGAGTCAATCACCTACTCGAATCAGTGTGAGAGCGGTGTTTGATTTGTTGATTGCCAGGAATGAAGTCATGTCGAAATTATCAATATGTCGCTAAGATTTTTAATTTTGCTTCGTCAGTTATGTATGAATATAATTGACTCGTTTATTCAGAGTTGTGGTGAGTTTATTGTCTTGTTTGTTTATTTCTGTTTACGTCTCATTTACAGTCTCTTCCACTCGAGCATCGACATGAGCATTGTGTCTATATAAGAATGGCCCAGTATAACAGCTGTTTGAGGTTAGTAGTTGTGAAAGCTATATCTGAACGTTTCTTTATAGCTGTGTATTTGTTTTGACATGCATCAATGTTTTGCATGCACTAAAAGATTTGTCGTTATTAGAGTCTAAGGCTGCAGGCAAGAAAGTACATACGTATGCAAAATATATTTATCCAATTGAGATATTTCACGTTACGGCTAATGTTCGCAAATTATCACGTGGCAGTTGACGAATCCCAGAACCAAGATAGCCAGGCCTAGACGTTATCTGAGCACTTCCTGTAAAAACCGACGCGTTTCTTTTGAACATTTTACCACCTTCTAAAGACATTTTTGTTTGATATTAAACACTTCAGTCTAATAAAATGAATTCAGAAAATAGTAAAATTATTACCAATTGAATAGATAAATGTAGTAGAAAATATGTAACTGTCAAACCATTGGTACATCAGGCGTTTTGTTAGTTTGAAATGCACAACAGGTATATTTACATAATGGTTAACACATTGTCCGTGATAAGATTGGCTAGCAGCCCAAAGGGATTTCGAATGAAAACAATTTACTGACAACTAGTGGTAGATAGGTGGAGATTGGAAATCTGTCTAGTTCAAATCTTACGTTCATAGAGTTGATATGACTATGTATGGCACGCGAAATTAGCAATATCCAATAAATCAAAGGCAGCCAGCCATTTAAGCAGACTTAGGGTATATTTGCAAATGTTTGATATTTCTTTATGCAGTCACATGCCCTTGTTCCTATCTGTAAAAGAGGGGGAAACTATTGGTAACACCCACTCTCTTTCTAGCAATTTTTTTTTTTTCTGACAGAAATGAGTGCATGTGCTTAGAGCTATGAAAGCAAAGAGAAAAACAGGCTTAGTTCCAGTAGTGTCGAACTGCATGGTTTGGACAGGTCGGTCGAAACAGGTTTTTGTAATTTTGTTTTATATAGGCCACCGCCTCTATAACGCATGATTTTTGCTCATGGTAAAAATCCATTATGTGTACTGTTATGTATATTTAATTTATATTGTTTCTTGACTTTTTTTGCATGATTATATGTTATGTATATCTGTATTTTGTACTTGATATTTGTTCAAAATCAATTTAATGGTGTACCTGACCAGTGATGTTTATTTTGTAAACAACATAATATATAGCTAAAATTTCTCTGTCAGTATTGATTAAATATTGAGAACATTATTAACTGTAAGCATATTAACTTCAGTTTGAGTTAAAGCTACGGTCTTGATTCTGACCTTAGAAAGTTCCAGAATGGAAATTTCACATTAAGTTGACAGTGTGTTTTCAGAAAATGGTAATTGCGACCTAGGTCAAGTGGAGGAGCATATAAACTTGTTTACATTAGGATTATTCACTCTTGCCTTAACATCTTAAGCGGAATCAGTCGTATTGTTGCTTTCAGTTTTTAATTTAGGTTTATTTATTTATTTAAATAATTATTCATTGGAATTACAACATGCCCAATAATATTCTTGAACTAAAACATTAATTTGCAATTATAGCTAATTCAGACAAGTACATATTGGATTATATTATTGCGATACATCAAAGACTATTAGCACATCATCACATTCCATGACATTGGCACCTAAGAGCATTCGAGACTACAGACACAGCAACACATTCAAGGTTGGAATTTATTTGGAATACTATTAGAGTTCAATTGCAGCAGCATACATTTGGACTTGTGATAAAACTTTTGGGATTTAATTCACAATACAATGAGTTCTTTTAAAATATTCACTTTGTATTGAAGGAAAATACGTTACTGCTGAAAAAACTGTTTGGTTTTCGCTCATTTCTGATACTTAGTTTAAAACCATAAAGTCGTGACAGTATGTGCAGCCCACGGATTATAATAAGTGAGAAGTAAAACTGATCAAGCAAGAGAACAGAGTCATGAGGGATAGAGGGTTTTACTCGAATCTTGTTGTTTGTAAATCAGCTATCACATCGTTCTTTATCGGTGATCGATGGTGTCGGTGATTTTCCATTTCTGTCAGCAGAGTTTTAAACTCGGAAATGCTAATTACTTCATCCTTAATAGCCACCGAATACCGTTTACTAATCGTATTGAGACTACTTTATGCTGCTGATAGATGTTCTAAATAAATGCATATTCATGAATGTAATATATCGAAATTAATTTACTAGCACCTCCAGTGACTCCGGTTACTATCGATATAGCCCCTACGATAATTTCGATTGATGCACCAATGATGGTTGTTTTTACCGTGATTCCAGCCATATAAAAACCAATAGTTCTTGTCGTGACAAGACCACAAATAACGTGGTTCTCTTGGGGATATCATATTCAGCTGTTGTTCTGCTTGGATAATTTTTTCACGTCGATAACATGGAGGATCTATCATGTTTTATTTTCTTCTAATAGTGTGATCACGGAGTATATTTGCGAATTAGCAGGCCGACCTTTTTCGGGTGCAACACTTACATGCACTTCTGACCAATTACCCTTTTTGACAACTGTTATACGTTCTTAGAAAATATCTACTTGGGGAATATTGAAATCTCCGGCAATTGTAAGTTCTGTGGGCCTAGCACCCATTTCATTAAAAAGAAACATTGCGATTACACCATTGAATGATATCTGAAATGACTGTTCTTTTCTTCATCCAAGAAATGTTGCCCGAACAGGTACATCCTTGTTGAATAACAGTCGAAATCTTTTTGTCTTAACTGAGTCAATGCTGGTGTAACATATTCGTCAGTAAATGTAACCTAGATGGTTCAGCGGTGAATACTACTTCATCGTTTTAGAAACAAGACCTGAGTGATTTGACGCCATGTGGTGCATCTTTTTGGTTGGTATTTTCACGTCCTAATGCAATAATTCTAAGCTGGCTTTTAGTTGGTAGTGGTACATCGGGTGGTCCCAATGATCAGTTTCTATCTGGACTTTAACAAGATTATATTTCAGTGTATACGAGGGTCTGGTAATTTTACAGTTTTGAAGCAGATATTCTTTAACAAGCTGAACAAAATTACAGTCAATATTGGCATCCTTTCTTAAGTTATCAATGATTATGTCGGTAAATACCGCAACCTCATCACCTCGATCAAAATCCATTATGTATGTAATGGATAAATCTAATCCTAAAGACAAACACCAAAAACGTTTAATTCCCCGTCCGATCCGCGTTGGTGGCAAACTTGCTTGGATCCACATCAGCATCACGTCAATGTGAACAACGTTCATAAATATTAGTATAAATTTTGTATAATATTAAACGTACTCTAATCTAAAGTCAGTAAGTGTTTACTGTGTTCGAAAACTCTCGGGTGCAAGCAATGCTCTAACAACAAGATGACCACACATGGGGCCGTCCAACCGAGTTTGAATTGGTATAGTTGAATAAAATAATGGTAGATGAATATGTCCGCAGGTGGTTGCGCAAGCCCATATGAGACTAAATACAATAAATGATTAGGTGTCCCCATATATGCAACCCAATGAATCCCTGGTCCTGTTGTCAAACCCAGGTTATCAATGCCGGTTTCAGCCGTGCGTGGTACCGTCGATGCAAGTTCATCTCGCATAAAAATACCTCGGAAATGTTTGACTGGTTTTACCGTCGAGAGTAAATCAAAACTGGTTAATGGATGCGTGACTTTTCATGTAATGAAGACCTGTTCCTGAAGGAGAGAAATTAGAAGAAACACAAAGGCCCTTTTCAGGGCCATTCCATTGGCTCGAAAAGATCTCTACTCTATTGTCATATTTTGTGTATTTGTTTGTTTGTATATGTTGTCCCATACATGCTTGACCCTATACAGTCCCACCCTGTTCACATTTCCCTTGACCCTAGTCCCAATACATTTTTATTTGACCCTATACAGTCCCAATACATTTTCATTTGACCCTGTACAGTTCCAATACATTTTCATTTGACCCTATTCAGTCCCAGTACATTTTCATTTGACCCTACACAGTCCCAATACATTTTGACCCTTCAGTAACCACACACACACACACACACACACATTTTGACCGTACGGTAAAAATACTTTTTTTTCCTTATATAATAGGATCATGCATTTTTTATAAAAAAAATTTGTATTTTAAAACTTCACAAGTACATTTTGAGAAAATAGTAATGATTACAAACAGAAAAATCCTGGAGGACGGACAAAGTTACTACATTTTGTACCATTGCACCAGCACACAGAAACAGATGTCTACATCAACTGTCAGCAACAGACCGGAAACAATTTTCCTAATGGTAAAAGAAGACTAAGTGCCAACCCAAGTAGATGAAAGACGTTTAAATATTTGTTAACTCTTTCTACACTGTCAGAGCTGCAGAACAATCAACTTTGCCCCGTACTTTGAACGATGCTTAAACAACACAGAGAGCTATAATGAAAGAGAACAATCATGCAGGAAGTGCGATATCCATGCACGTCATATCTTTGTCTCACAGAGTTGGTTAACAACCAGGAAATGCTAACTCCAAAATAGCATTGACCAAAGCCTGGGATTCCAAAACTTCGATAGCCTGACCTTTAAATGTCTTCAGGCATTATATGGTCTCCAATTTCGATTATTAGTATTGAATTTTTCCATTCATGAATATAATGTCCAATATATTTACCTGTCAGACAGATAAACAAAATGGTTTTGATCAGCACAAGGTTATTTATAGGTGTGACTCATAACATTTAAACGTATAAATAGTATACCGCTACATATGTTGTCATAGACCTGGTTGGCATAACGGAATATTAGCTAGCGAAGATACTGTTCAAGTTTCTAGTTTATTAGATACTAGTTTTGAAACTAGTGGCGTCATAATTTCTCAGTATACCCTGTATATGAAACTGACTTACTTTTTGATTTACCTTTGCATGAATGGTAGCACACTGAACTAACAATGTTGAACAATCCAAAATGGATTTCGAAATTTTTAATACGATTTTGGTTCGAAGACAATTATACAACTTAAAAATGCATGATGTTTACTCCACTTTAACCTAAAAGGCATTACAATTTGTCGTGTGTAATAAATTCATTATTTCTTTTGTCTTAACCACAAAAATGTTGTTTGGGTTCGATTAGATTCTTCAGCGTTTTTTGTGAATAGGAATTTAAGGGGATTGCATTATGATGGTTGAGTACCCCTGTGTAGTTATGAAATACTTGTTAAAATGTACATTTGGAAACTCTAGATCCACATTCCAACGAAGGACAAAATGAATAAAAAAAGATAAATTTTGATTCTGATTTAAATAAGGTGTGCTGACTTTGCAGATAGCAAGGTAGAAATGTATTTATTTCATATCAACATTGTTTCGTTCGAGCTCAAAATCTCTAACACAGTGTGATTTGGAGCATGATTTACTTATCTACACGGATATTTAGGTACACACACACACACAGAGACATATATATATATATATATATATATATATATATATATATATATATATATATATATATATATATATATATATATATATATATATAACATGGAAATTCCACTTGGTTTCACTTTTGAAATGACATCGAAGGCCTTGAAGCAGCTTTTGCTGTGTATGGTAATTTAGATTATTGCTTGATGATTAGTCGTTTCGATTCTTAGCTTCCTTTCCAAATTTATAATCGAGTCTTTTGATGTGTAATGTATTTAATTTCATTATAAATCATGGCACTTAGTGGTTGATAATAGTTACATATTTCCTTACCGGTGGATAGCCGTCAGTTTTCTGATTGCATGCAAGGCCTTCGTAAGGGGCAGGCGACTGCATTGGTGGAGCCATTTTGCGGAGTTTGCGGTGTTTTCTTTTTCGAGTGGTGGGCGCCGAAGGCCCTGACTATGCAAACGACATAATTCGAAACCAGTTATATTGGGCTGTATTTACTATGTAAGTCAGTGTCGGGGTAGATGTGGAATTAAATTAGACATCAAATTTTTTTTTAATAAACCGTTATATCTCTGCTCTTTTGTGGTTCGGCTGAAAGCGACGCTGATTACGTACGCAGTTACAAACCGTAAAAACGAATGGTCAGTGAAACCCATGCAACTGCTAAGGGGCAATCCAGTTAACCCAGTGGGACTCGACTCATTATCATAACTGAGTAATGTAAAACAAAAATAGGCCAAACCTCATCACACCATCCATAAATGCATTTACGCAAGCGTAAGTAGTTTATAGGGCTATATTTAGACTCAGATCACACTTATTTTTCCTATATAGTCCCTACTTTTGTTTGTCAGTACTGAAATTTCCACTATGTCCAAATCCTAATAATCATATGTTAATCTAATGTATCTCCATAAATAAACTTAGTGATGTTCTTGTCATAGGTTATCTGCCATGACTCTGTACTGTAAACGAAACAACGTGTAGTGGATCACAGATTTAACTTCCGGACCAGAAGCAACATCTCATTGCTTACTGTGCACTGTAACCAAAATACACACAGACAAGCACACCATAATGCTAATATGCTAAAGAACAAACAGTGTCCTTCAAATCAATACCAAGAACGTCTATATGTAACTCGTGTATTACCGCGAAAAATACTCTAAAAATAGGCAGAGGCTACTTTCGTGGGAATGACCTGGAAGTAATAACTGTGACCTGAGTCCATTTACAGTGTAAGACAGTATACATGTAATGACTTCGTGTATACTTACCACGATGTGAGTTACATGATATACTTTATTAAACTTGATATCTTAACAAACTAATCAATACCAAAATTCAACAATTTTAATTTATATCACAGAATGTGAAAAATGTTAAGATTTGAATGTTAATGTAAAAAATTGTACATGAGCTTTGATATATTCTAAGATACTGTACAGTCATCCCGAGCTAATGTTCGGTGTATAAACACGCAAAGGCTGATCTTTCCAGGACTGAATTCAACTAGAAACACAATCCTAAAAAATGATTGTTAACACATTTACTAATATTAAATGGAACAAATACTATTTGGTCAGCCTGGGATTTTCCTCTCTGCAAATCATTTTTAACATTCGTCATCATTTATCGGACATATTTGTTTGTTTTGTTTGTTTTAACGGCACTTTCAACACCTTATTGACTATATTATGTCGAGGAAACGGGAGCTAAGTGTCTTTCCCAAGGACATGTTTCAAATTAGCAGTTAAAACTGCTAATATATTTTAGCAATTAACGTACTCGTTTTAATTGAATAGAAACTGTATTTGAAGAAGAAACAATTTCAGTGCTATAGCTTCTCTTACAATATATGTCTTTTGCAAAAAATGGTCAGAACTTTGTACAGCAAACTTTTCAAATAAAGTTAAATTTACTCCTCATTTGCCGATACGACTGATGAAAGTAATGCCCTTATTGTGCTAATTTTATATCCATAACAAAAATGAACTAAAATAAAATTAGAAATTATTAGCGGAATTTAAATTTATATACAACTTGTCTCATAAGATTGATATAGGTCAATTAATTGATTTTCGCCTTTCTAAATTTATCGTATGACCATGTTGCAGTTAACGACGAGTCACAAAAATTCTGTACTGACTGAGTATAAACAGAATTACATCATATGCCTATTTAGCACCACGTGACCCTGACATTAGGATTATATACATGCACATGCTCTGAGGTGGAATGGAATGTAGACTATACAAGGATATAACGTTAACCTACGTTTTTTTCAGTGCTATATCCACGAATACGCATTTGTTCTTCGTTTAGATGATGCAGTTTTCTGTTTACTGTCGTCCATAATCCGTTAATTAAACAATTATATTATTTTATTCTGAGGATTGTCATGAAACCCTAAATACAAGTTTATCACTGTGTCTACTTGGTCATAAAGGAAAACGTTGTCTCTATGACATTCAATATGGCCGCCATCTTGAATATCTTGCTACCCTGACTTCTCCTGAGCTGGTGCTCGATCGACATGGGATTATCACTAAAAGACTTTATATGATGTCAAGTTAGTATGTTTAATGAAAATGGTACTGATCTGACATACAGCATGACCGCCAAAGCGATGACTTTGGAACTCCTATAATCGCTGTTACTCCTAAATGGATAGCTGTGTGTGTGTGTGTGTGTGTGTGTGTGTGTGTGTGTGTGATTTGGATTTTTAACGAAGCTTTAACAATTTTCCAGTCATATGGCTACGGTGCCAGCATTGTGGCAGTTTATAGTGATGTCTAGCACTGGGGCATCCTGTCACAGACATGTAGCATGATGTTCCATCGAGTCACATTATCCTGACACCAGGCCAACCAGTCCTAACACTAACACCTTAATGCTGAGTGCCAAGCGAGGCAGCTGTTAGTACCATTTTTATAAGTGTTTGGTATGACTCGGCCTGAATTCGAACCCGCGATCTCCCGCATCCGATGCGGACGCTCTAACCACTTAGGCCACCGGAGCGGTCTTAAATGGATGTCCGTAAGCACATAAAGTTCCCACTAAATGACTACTAGTGATATATATGTCGCAATAAATGAACTGGTGTTGATCTTCTCTCCAGTTTGGCCTCCATGGCGGTGGTCTTTAAATATTTCTTATCATTACTTCTAAACTGATTGCCGTAGCGACATGGGGTTTCAATACAAGACTTCTTATGATGTCAAGTTGGTTTTACATAACAATGGTTACGATTTGACATTCAATATGGTCGATGTCATCACCATGACGGCCATCTTCATAAATATTGACACTGCTACTCTTTCTGAATGGTCAGTCATATCGACATGTGGTTCACATTAAAAACCCAGCTTATGGTTTCTAGTTGTTCTTAAACTAAACTGGTGTGGATCATTCTTGCAGCATGTCTGCCACGGTTGCCATATCTAAATGCTCAATGCCGCTACGCTTACTACACAGATGGTCGTATTGACATGCAGTGCGTTCTGAAATACCTTTCCTACACAAATGGTCGTATTGACATGCTGTGCATGCTGAAATACGTCGTATAATGCCTTTTTCGTAATAAACGAAAATGGTTCTGATCTCCATTTTAACATGGCCATCATGGCCGTCAGCTTGAAAATATTGTTAGCGCTACTCCTCCTAAACCGAAGGACCTATAGACATAGCGTGTTCGCTAAAAGAACAGATCAATTTCATATAGTATGTATACAATTGCTGGAGGATATTTGTGTGTATCAGCTGAATAACGGATATATTTTGCCCATGTAGATGTTTTAATAGGTGGCGAAGCGAAGTATGAATGAATATACTCGATTTTTTTCATCGACGAGGTGAAGCACATCCGTTGTTAACTCGGAACAAGGAAATCTTTGTTTCATTATGCTTAAACATGTTTGCTAGCTACAGATTATAACAGACTGCAGTAGCAGATTTCGTTCAGTAACGTCAGCTGTTTGCCTTTTATGTTCTGCTGTATCTTGTATACATTAGCAGAGAACATATTAGTGGTAATATTTCTATTTCCTAATTTACGGAAAAAGTACATATTTGGAAAAGAAAAATTATTTTTAAAAAATACGTTCATAGTTACATTCGAACATATGTCTATTGTGTTACAGATCGACATATTAACACTTCACCAAGCGATTGACAATAAATTTGATGGAATTCTTTGGTCATTTTGTCCTTGATATAGCTGTATGATAATAGGTGTTTTGCCTTTTATTTTAGTTCTATGTACGTCAGAGCCTCAGTCCCCCATAACCTTTATTCTTTTGGCAGGCAAGTCACAAACTATGTGCAACCTGTGGACTATTAGCATTAAAATTCACGAAAGTGAAGTGGCCCTAGCAAGCATCTAAAGTCATACAGTAACGCAGAACAAAACCGCCTATGACAGTTTGTCTTGTCTCCACTTTTAGTGTCTGTTCCGCAACCGCACTGTTTCTATTTTGTCCTCGTAGTTGACGGTGATTTTCTATTTCCCACAATATTCTCTCGAATTCGGCAGAGGTAATTATTTTATCCTTGATAGCCACCGAATATAATTTACTAATCGTTCTGAGACTAGTTTCTGACACTGCAAGCAGTTCTGAATAGACATATTCGTGAATGTAACCCTATCGTAATTAATTTTCTAGCACCACCAGAAGAGACACCGGTTGCTATCGATATAGCCCCGACAATAATTCCGATTGGTGCTTCTACGATGGTTGTTTTTGTCTTGAGTCCAGTCACACCAAGACCAACAGTTATTGGTGAGGCAAGGCCACCAATAACATCTACAACCAAGCAGGCTCGTTTGTATTATATTATATTGTTTCGGAAGCTACTCTGATTTGGGGCTACACTATCTTTTACACCGACTTGTGGCATAGTTTCAACAAAATAGTATCTCAACACAGAAAACCAAAACCAAACCCAACACTGAAACCAAAAACCAAATCCAAACACTAATTCCAAAAATCAAACACAAAACATCGAAGCAAACACAACCCAAACCAAAAGACATGGAAAACAAAGTAACTCCAAAATACAAGGCATGTGTATAAACCACAAATGTACTACAAGATCCCACATTATGTGCTACATTCCAAATTAAGGGTCTTCGTGGACGAACATCGGTAGTGTAACATATACTACAAGAAAACGCATACGAAAGCAGTCTTGTACCGGACATCTTTACCATTGACTATCTGCAAGGGCATGAGGGTCGCACACATTTTCAGGTACTCTCTGTTATTCCAACAAGAAAGATCGACCTATTGCGCTAGTAGCCAAGTACAGGACACCTATCGTATCGTTGTACAAAGACGTCGTAGATATAGACTAAGAACAGCATGTCCAAGAGATGCACTAAGATTTGATGCAGATCGCTGCATATACAATACAATATAAATAGGACCCAAACGCTCTGGCCAGCCCAAATACGAAGCAGCCAGTGCTGGGCAAGCACGTCCTGGAATCCTTGATTTGGATTGCTCGCGATTTGATGTAGAAGTTTTAAGCCCAAACACGCACGAATTTCTTCGGGAGTTTTTGACAACATCTGTGTAGCAGCCACGGACCACAATGATTTGTTTCAATACCACCAGAGGAATACGCGGTAGTTGGGAAGCAGGGTAGTTTGATGGAACGAATGCAAAGTCGGTATTTAGGTACGATTGTGCAATAGTCGTACTAAATTCAGTAAACAGAATTGGGGAACCCTTTGTCGACTGCATGACACAGATTGGTCCCAATCCTTTTCTGGCCAGCCAAACAACTCTTTTGAAATAAGCAGGACTACAACACTAAAGAAACCAAATCAATGTATTTCACGTGAGCACAACAGTTCTTGTAGTTCGACGACACGCGCTGCACAAACTTTCTTTTAGTTGTCCCTACGCTTTTGCGTTTTCTAGTGCAAACGTGTATGCGTTTTCCGGAAAGTGCTTCGGTTGGTCGTCTCGAAAACAAGGTCGAGATCTTGCTTGGCCACACCACTATTTCTTTTGTTGAACAATGGCGGTGGTGCCACAGTATATATTTTCTAGACAAAATCTATTGTTCTGTTAGTTGTCCACGTGTCCACCAACTAGAAGCTGGCTTCGCGAACCCTGCCAAGACCAAGATATCGTTAGGATTCTGTTGCACAAAATATAAATGGCCAGGAGCACAGTCAAAATGGATGCATAGTAGATCCACTTCACCAACAAATAAACGACTAGTATTCGTTGCACATTTTTGTAAAAAAGTTTTCCATACTATACATCGCAAAACACAATTAATAGTCTTTTCCAAAAACGCAGCTAGGATTCTATAATGCCCTATATTTCACAAACCGGCCACTGATATTGATCTATGTACTCGGAAGCTAGAACGTTTGCTATATCGTCCTCGTCTTCGATGCACAATTGCCGGCTAACATGTTTGGCAGCACAGAAACCAATAATTCAATCTGCGACTATGTCTCGATTCCAGGATGTTTTATTCTTGCATTCGGAATGCTCGCATTTTATCAGCAAATCTAAAGCGATTTTTCATTTCGCCTGCTCGTCTGGACGAAATAGATGCACGCATTTTTGAACACGATCAATATCTGCAACCATTACGCTGTTGGCCGATACAGCGGACAATGTCGATGGAGACATTGAATATCTAATTCTACTGTTCTATTGGTTGTCCATGGATCCACTAAAAGGGAGTAGGCTTAGCGAGCCTTTACTTGTTTGTTTAGTTTTCTCACCAATACCAAGACTCGTATAGATTGTTTGCACAAAACAAAAAATGGTAGATCCGCTGCACAAATTTCCTAAACAGAATTGAGGAACCCTTTGTAGATCGCCAACAAAACCAAATCCAGGTGTTCCACATAAGCACATTAGTCTATGTGGTTTGTTTTAGAAGCCGGGATGGTTGGTCGTACTCAACAATAAGGTTGGTCGATACAGTGGGCAATATCGATGGTGCCACTGTCAACGGATCCACTAGTCTTTGCAAACCTTTGTTGGCAAACACCAAAATATTTGCGCAAAACTAAAACTACCGGTTCACATTCAGACCAGCTGGATACAAATGTTCGCATCCATGAAGCCTTCCATAATCAACCCGGCGACATAACCTAATAGCCTCTTCCGTCAGCTTTGGGGACCTGTTTTCAGAGCACAAAGCTACCAGCAACATCTCCAGTGTAGCTACTGGATGCACCAAAGCTGGTATACTACCGTCTGGTTCTAGCCATGGCCTTTTTGTAAGCAAGATGTTTGCTGTATCGCTCTGGTCTGCGAGCTGTGCCGCGAATTGATAGAAACAAACATTGTGTACTGGCAGTAGTGGTTTTGCACGAACGCTTTGATTTTTACCTATAAGGGTTTACAAAGACTAGCGGATCCGCGGTCTACAATGGCACCATCAATATTGTCCGCTGTATCAACCAGCAAAAAAACCCCCCAAAAAAACAAAACCATTAGTGATAGACGTTGATGTCTAGTACAGCCAACCATCCCGGTGTCCAAACAAACAACAGAAACTATTGTGCATGCATGGAAAACTTGGATTTGGTACTACTATTGCATGTGGAGCGGATCTACCATGCATCCGTTTCGATTGTGTTCGAGACCATTATTGTTATGGTAAGATTCGCGAATACTAGTACTAGCTGGTGGATTTATGGACTACCAATAGAATAATAAATTTTGTCTAGGATATATACAGTGGTACTATTGACATTGCCCGCTGTATCGGCCAACAACATACTGTTTGCAGATATATATAGTGTTCGAGAATGCGTGTATCGATTTTGTCCACACGAGGCGGCGAAACGAAACAACGCTTTGGATTTGCTGCTGGAATGTAAGCATTCCGAATTTCCCAAGAAAACAACATCCCGGAATCGAGATATATCGTGGGAGAAAAAGGCGCAGATGTTTATCTTTTTTTTTTTTTTTTTTTTTTTTTCTGGGCTGCCAAAAATGTTTTCCGTCGATGTATCGAAGACGAAGATTCGATAGCAAAATCTTTAGCTTCCGAGTACATAGACACACATCCATGGCTGGTTTGTGTAATGCATGACATTGTCGAATCCAAGTTGTGCTTTTGCTATGCGAAGGCACCAACCCGTCTATTTCTTGGTTGTTGTAGTCAGAGCTCGTTCTAGAGCAACATGCATTGTTTTGTTTTTGGTATTTATGGTGGCCATTTGCACAGTAGGTAGAAGAAAATGTGTTTCCAGCAGAGAGAGATTCGCTTGCAGTTATTTTTCCTGCAAATTCCTCGGATTTATACAAACCGTCTACGTATGCAAATACTAGAACGTATCGGGTTTTTCCAGGAAACAGCCGGGTCGAATATTCTAGAACCAAGAACTCTTTTTTTCCGGTTCCAGTACATCCAAGATTTTACACTCTCTGTGGTGGCAGATCCCATTCATTTTTGTCAGTGATACCATAGTAATTTTGGTGTGTCCAAGTTGTTTGCCTTTTTCTTGTGCAGTATGGACGAGCCTTTTTATTTTTCTATATACTCACAATTATTTTCCTGTCGATGGCAGAACAACTATATTGTCCAAAATTGGTGCACTGTTTCCGCTAGCACCAAATAGATTTCCAAATCCTCGTACCACAAACGACAACGGTACATAGTTGCTGTTGTAAATGTATAATGGATTCCTCCCAATATCGGATGCGTAGGAATTGGTGGTATGGGGATTTGCATTTGCAAATACGAACACAAAGCCGCTGATGCCCAACATATCATCGGTTATCGTAGTGGCCACACCGGGTGTTCTAGATTGTTCGCAACAGAAACAAGCTCAGCTAGTACTGTTGCATCGTATTCTCCTGCACCTGTTTGCCCTAGATTTTGGAATTCCGATACTTCTAGTCGTGCAGGTACAATAGGTATTTGTTGGTCTGGCCACAACGATAGAAATTTCCGTGACTGTTTGGCCGCCAGAAATTCTTTACTGGCTTGTTGTAGTGGTCTCGCATACGTTCAGGACGTTCTCGCTTGTTTGTTTTAAACCGTACAAGGATACTTTCCGCTTCTGCTCGTTGCTGTTCCATTCGGTGTATATATTCGGGTCTCTCTCGATAGGTTTTGTTTCGTCGTTAGGCTACTTCCACCAGTTGTTTTCTCGTAGTAAAAGATCTTCGTCATCCAGCATTACTTGGCGATCTCGTGTGGGTACGAGGGAAACATTTTGTGTGGTTGTTGTTTCTTCTATTTGAAATGGTAGAAGATTTCGCTTCGCACTCCATACTTTCCAATTCCAACGCCATCGAACAAAGGTTGTCTCAGATAAATATTCTTGGTGCCGATACATCGTTGTGTTCCACATCGGTTTCGGGATGTCTAACTTGTGGTCCTTTGCTTTGGGCCAAACATGTTCCGTCACACTAGTTAGTTCTTCTTCGAAATGTCCGCAGATTTGCACGTACACCTTTATGGTTTTGGTCGAGTACAACAGCGTGGATTGGCATACATACAAAACCAAATGAGCATATCTACAGTGGAAGTGTTTTCTGTTCCAGTGTTGTAAGATCTTATTCAGTATATTGTTTCGAAACCCCCCAAAGTCTTCTGGTTCTGGTATTTTCCCAGTGTATTGCATAACGCGCTTTGGTTGCCTTCGATAGTAGTATGAGTTTTCAATGTATAACCACTGGTAGTGCTTGCCATTTATTTTATATCGGCTGTATCCAAAATAGTGGACTATGGGAATTTTTGATAGTTTGTACATCTGTTCTACAACGTTCGTGACAGTTTCCATTGTTGCATCTTCTTGCAACAGACCATGTAGAGACACCTCTTTTTGTATTTCCTGGTTGGCAAATGTAATAACAACCGTTTGTCTGGACATTCGCAAAAATTCGCTACATGGTTTCCAGGCATTTCTACAACACTGGCGCATTCCATCCGACATACAAATTTGTTGTAGAATGTTCCACGACATAGTATACGATTCGACGATCCAACAGAAACGTCTTCCAGGGGAATATATAGGCAATTGTTTTCGTAATTGTTTTGGTTGTCCAAAATACGATTGGTGTAATTGTGTGCGATCTCTGTTCATTCCAGTGCGAATCCGTGTTTGTTTTGTAGATGCTGTACCATCGCGGGTCGATCTAGGCAACCAGGGTAGTCTTGGGTTGCATCTATTGCATAGAATTCCGTCTGCTCGTAGAGACTGCAGAAAACCTGGCAGCAACTGGAATAGTTTTTTTGGTTGGGATATTGACTGTGTCTACTTTGCATACCATAGTCGATGCTGGGGTGTTTGTGTTTGGATTTTTCGATCGGAATTCATCGAGTATATGTATGTTTTTTTGCAGAAATTGTAGATTTGTACAGAGATTGTGTGGTTCCATCGTACGTAGTCGTAGGAACAAAATGAACATGTAGGGCATCTGGCAAACCGTGTATAGATGCATGTGCGCAAATACTGGAGACAATTGCTTTTGCTACAGGCCTGGCAGCCTATAAGGCAGCTCCTCTAACTTGTGTATGCTATACTTGGCTATTGGAGAGAAAACTACAAAGGTACAAATCGTCTACAAATACATCGGATACTGCTTGCAATTCTTTTCGAAAATTATCGGATAGTCTTTGTGGAAGATAGCCTTCATTGCTATGTCCGATGCAAGGTTTCCATTGTATATGTTTTGAAGCATTACCTGCATATCGGTTAGCTCCCCAACAGATCGGACGCCTATATCGTGGGTGGTAGCGTTATGTGTTCGTCGAAATGTGAGTTGTAGTTTCGCTCGAGTAGTTTGGGAGTGCAAACATGTTTTTGGTTTCAACATACATGGGAGACGTCTTTTGTCTAATTGGAAAATATTTCGACTGTTAGATGTTACGGCTTTTTTTGTGTATTGTGCTTTGTTTTGCTGGGCTAAAATTTTAGGCATAGTTGTTTGTTTGTTTGCTTGGAAATGTATGATTTTGTTGCTGTTGTTATAGCAGGGGTTGTTTGTTTTTTTGTACTTGTTGCAAGGTAGTTAAAAAAGTAATTGAAATGTGAGGTCGTTTAGGGACTCATTTTACGCGCTGCATCAATCGGTAAACAATTTATAATGCGAACCGTTGGTAGTCTTAAAAAAGTTTTTTGGTGATCGGTTGAATAAAACAACTGGGATTGCAAGCGGTTCAATCGCTTCGAGATCAAATGCAACGATTAGGCACTCAGGCATCAGCAAAACCAATTACATGACAATCGACAGCAACAATGCCATCTCCAGTTATTAAAATTATTGTTGAAGCTGCTCAGCAACGATTGTCAGATTCGGTGATTGTAAATCTAGCAATGAGAAGTGGAATACTGTTGTAAACGTGAATGGAATTAGAATAATAATAAAGCTTTTTGCTCTGAATGACTAGCTTCTTGCTTGGGTCATTTCAGTTTTTTGGAATATTAATGCTAATCGTTCACGGGTTCAACATAGTTTGTTGCTTGCTTTCTAAAATGAGTAAAAGTCATGGGGAATAGAGGTAGTGACGTATATGGAATTAAGAAAGAGAAAACATCATTTTCATACTACTGATATCTATTGAAATAAGTTCTTCAGTAAAAAAATAATAATAAATAATTCACTCCAGTGGATTATTAAAATCATGTCATTTGGAAGGATCACTAATTCACAGACCAGCATAAAATACATTTGCATATCTGTTTTGCGAAAAGAATAATGTTGCACTTGTTGTGTATGTAGTATAACCTCATCTCAGGTAGAGTTGAGTACCTCGAGAAATTTGCATGAAAATTTTTTTTTAAAAAAAATTCTTCTTTTACATGGAGGGGGTTACCGCCATAATTCTATGCGTGTATTTTCTAATCTTCCTTGATGCGTTATTGTAAATGGCTGCTTGCAAGTGCTACTTTCATAATTCCATCCACGCATATTGTATTCTTCATTGATGCAAATTGTACGTTGCAGTTTACAAGTGCTACTTTCCTTCTGCATTATTGTAAATGACAGCTTGCAAGTGCTACATTCATAATTCTAGTCATAAATTTTCTATTCTTCATTGGTGCAAGCTGTAAATAGCTGCGTGCAAGTGCTTAGATCTACTTTCCTTCTGCATCATTGTATCTTGCAGTTTGCAAACTACTGAATTGATTCTGTAGTTTGTCGTATGGCAAATGCTATAATGTCAGTTATTACAACTTTTGTATATTCTATTTGTAAACTTGCCATATTACAATTACATCATTCCAACTGCTGTTTTCATACAGATTTGGCCTTGCAACAATGTAAATACTAAGTTTTATCAGTATCGTCTTTGTTATCCAACTCATGTCGCCATCTGTTGTCATAATAGCATACTAGAGATTAGCATGGCATGATGACAACAGACGGCTCCCTAAATTTCTAAAGTTTTTCCTTTCCAGAAATAATTCATGCTCCCCACGGAACTTTACGGCATTAATTTAGTGTCGATAAAATTGCAACTCTTTGAGTCCCTCTTTTTAAGATGTACGTTAGCAACGAAGGTTATATCGTTCTCTGAAACCATGTGCTTTCGCGAAGATCTATGTAATTTTAAGCATCTTACGAAAACAAAAACGTATACTCTACAGCAAGTGGTCCATCTTCTTCAACCCCAGTTTTGACGCACTTAAGTATTTACCTTCACCGTTTAAGAAATCTATTTCTCTCATTACTTTGGAAGCATTAGTTATTTTAGCAAAATAATTATCAGAAACGACAATGATATATTCCCTCGTACTCTTCTTAACGAGCTTTCATCAGAGGACCCCTGGTTGTAACGATCGTATTATACGTCACCCATTTTGACGCACCTCACTGACGTCTATCTTTTCCTGTGATACTATTGTACAGAAACTCCGGTGAAAATAACATATTTCAAAGCAACATCAATAGCACATTAAAAAGTTTATAGGTAAAATGACATTTAAAATAAGCATTCCTAAAGGTTTTCTTACTCTTATTACAATCTTCTTTTTTTTAATCAAATTGGGGAATATCATGTTCGTATCTAGATAAAAATGTTTACTTGCGATTGGAAGTATTAGGTTTAGTGGACGAGTGTTTTCCAATACTTAATCTGCATTGTTAATGTACAGAACCTCAACCTTTGAATGTATTTATAAAACAAATTAATTTTTTTTTTTTTTTAAAAGAAACGGCTTTAAAACTGGTTTGCAATCAGAGACAAAAGACATAATGTTACAGGGGATTTTACTTTTATTTATTGTAATTCTTACCATTATCAAACCAATAAAAAATAATAAATTAGTTAAAGAATTTGAAAATTATAAATATAGCACCCTTAGGTTCTAATTATTCAGCTGCTCTATGTCACATTAAAGATTTATAAAAAAAACAACTTTAAAATAATGTTTGAAATATGAATGTAGTGACACATGATTCTGACTTATTAAGTGTGCTGCTCTTTGCAGTATGAAAGTAGTTTAGTGAATTATCTATGATCAGAGAGAGAGAGAGAGAGAATGCACCAAAACTGCATATTTCATTAAGTTATTGTAATTGTATACATGAATCCTGGGTCAATGAGCATGTTGTGGGACAGTCTTAGGGTCTTTCCTTCAACAAGAGGGAAAAACTTTACTGATCTTACTCAATAATTATACAGGGTAGAATTTTACTGATCACTGTTTTTAATTTGGTTTGATTTTATTTAATTGCCTACATGTATCCTCTGTAGTTGAGGGTGTTTTGGGACAGCCTTTTGCTGTTTTAGGGTAGTCATGGTCTTTCATTTGGTGATAATTACCAGCATGGGGAAAAAACTCTTCTGATTTTACTTGATAATTATACAATGTAGGATTTTACTGATCACTGTCTTTTTTAAGGTTTGATTCAATGTGACAGTATACATGTATTCTAGTTGGTGAGAGTGTTTTTGGACAGTCTTGTGCTACCCCATGACTTTCAGGGTGATAGAAAAATTAAAGTGTTGGATGTCTAATTCATGCATAAGTTGTTGGAAATAATCAAACATAAAATTGCTGGACAGATTTGGGGAGGAAAACAAGTGTTAATAAAACATTGCCTAAACTTTTAGAACAGTTTTTGCTTTAATATTCTTCAAAGGAATAGCCTAGTGAAATCTTGAGGACACACTCATTATGGTCAACAAATATTGGTTGAGTGACTTGATATTAGGTAAGGACTGACAGTCTGCCATTTTTCTGCTAAATGGCTTATCAAATGCAGGAATAGGTTGCAGATGTGCCTTAGATATCTTCTGATTGGGATTTCCTATCATTTAACAAGTGTGACAAGATCTATGGTACTTGTAAACATCACTTTTAATTTTCGACCCAAAAAAAATGATTTAGGATTTTGTGATAAGTCTTATTGACACCAAAATGAACAGCTTAAGGAGTTTTAACTGCCAGACTATGAATTTCCGGTCTATACAATGTTGGAACAACAGTTTGATCACTCACTGACCACTCATCATCAGCAGGTACATCAGGTGGTCTTGATTTTCTCATAATAACCCCATGTTTCACAAAGTAACAAACTGGTACTTGTGTGGCTTCAATTTCTGAAACCCAGTCTTGTGTCTTCTCTGAGGAATAGTACTTGGGGTCCAGTTACTCACAATAAAATATTTTGCATGCTTATAAAGTAGCTATTACTTTCTGCTCAGGTATTTTACAACTGCAGTCAGAAATTGGCCTGTTGTTTCTATTATTCTGTGGAGAAACTAACTTACGAATCTCTCTCTCTCTCTCTCTCCCTCTCTCTCTCTCTCTCTCTCTCTCTCTCTCTCTCGTGATTAAGTCATTTAAAATTATGGAATTTACCTTATCCATTGTTCCGAGGAACATATATTAGGAATAATAGGCTAAATTTAAAATTTTATTTCAGGTTCATAAATATAATAGTTTTGTGAAGGTCAAAGCATCAGAAATAACAAATTAGCAAATCCTTTTCATGGTTTTTTGCTCATAGCAAGTGCAAACAACTTATTTTATTGCCAGCAACAAAATGTTTTTTTCTCCAAAATGTGAGCATTTTTGTACAGTCTATATATTGAATAAAAATCCAGTAATGGAATGTTTTTCTTGGGGTTAATCCTTGAAACAGTCACCAGGGAATATAACCTGACTGTTCTTGAGGCATAATTTACAAATGTATGTGGTATACAAGAGGAAATGTGTCTCGGCCAATCCAGAATTTACAGTTTTAATTCCTCAGAATTTGCAATTATGAATATATGTCCAATCCAAAATCAGATTTGTGTGAAAAGTTTGCTTTTATTAATGTTTTATTCATGTGAAAGTAAAAACCAAAAGGAATTGGCAAATAGATCTATAAGAACAATGTAACAAGACAATCCAAATATTTGTTCATTATAATTGCCTACATGTATGATAATTTTTGTTTTAGACTAATTCATCTAACAATATTGTTTTTATGAATGCTGGTTTACATTGAATATTTATTTTTCTCAAATATTTCCTATGAAATGTTAAACACAGGACTGTACATAGCTTTAATTTATTTATTTTGCTTTATTGCATAGTTGTAATGTGCTGATATTTTTTGTATCATGACAGTATTAACTTATATTATAAACAGGATAAAATAATGATAAAATCACAGACAAATGAAGGTGTTTATGCAAGGTGGGGAGATGGATGCTACAACAGCCTGAGCTCTGAGTAGCCTTAAAAACTTTTAAAGTTTTTTTTTAAATTATGTGGGTGTGTGTGTGTGTGTGTGTGTGTGTGGGTCTTACTCTTCTAACAGAAAATAATCACATCTGTTGAAGATACATGTAAAAATTTGTATTAATCTTTTTTAACTACTACATTAATTTCATATCCAAATGTATCAAGCAAGTTTACAGTGGTAGTAATAAAATTGAGCTCGTTACTGGTAGCGGTAGCAGTGTTCTTTGTATTCAATATATTATATTTTTATAATTCCTACGAAAGGAGTCTGATGTTTTTTCAGTGACGTACCTTACAATCAATCATCTTATCTGTACTATAAAGATCGCTTCATATATGGATGAATATGATTTTAAATAATAAAAATGAACATAGTTTCCAGTTTGATATCTGTGGAAATAAAGCATCTTATAATTGTAAGGAAATGTTCTTTATGTTTAGATATTGAAAATATATTTCATACTGTTAGAATTTATTTTCTTATATAATGAAATAAGTTCATATCTTTTTTAGCATATAACTATGCTACAGTATATGCTTTGTATGTGATCTCCTTGTTTCAAGCCTCTTGCTGTTGTATTGGAACTGGAGATTTAAAATGAAATTGGAGTTATGAGATACTTGTCACAGACAACTAGTGATGATACATGCTGGCTATTGCATGATCATCCATACCATGCATATACAAGAATTCTGTATAATTTGAATATTTACCTCACATCTTGTATATATATATATATATATATATATATATATATATATATATATATATATATATAATTATACTGCCACTGCAAACTACAGATTAACAGTAAAAATTATTTTCATAGGGATGAGAGAATAAACAGAATCCTCATCTCTGTAATGTACTCCCTCTCTCTCTCTCTCTTTCTCTCTCTCTCTCTCTCTCTCATGTGAATAAACAAGAAAGAGAAAGTATGGCCTTGAGGTGCAATTATCTGCAATTTGTTCAAATCGTATGAGGTCTTTACTGATATAAAAAAGCAGAATTTGCACTGCATTACTCTAAAATAATAAACATGCCCTAAATTGACCACATTGTGAATGAGAATACATGTATATCAACAAATAAGGTCCTTAAATCTTGCTTGTAAGTGGCTACCCTATTCTGCCACCGTGCAGTAGTGGTAAAGTACAGTGTTACACTCACAAAATGTCCAAATAAAAATGGGGTGAGAAGGGTCATTGGAAATATAACTTTGTGTAAATACATCTAATTGTATACAATTTGATACATTTAATTTGCTTTGTGCTTCTTGCAGGCCACCTATCTTCTGAATATTAATATTCAGAGATATCAGCTGACTGAAATGCGGTAATATAATTCGAATGATATTTGAAATAAGATGCCCAAACATGCCATAAAGTGTTATATCCTCTTGTTGCTATTGTCAGCGGAGTAGTCATATTGTAAGAAACTGACGTGTCACAGCGCCATCTGTTGTCATAATGAGGCATTATTTTATTCTACTTCTGTGATGCTAACTTGCAACATGCTTGATGCTACATTATAATCATAATTTTAGAAGGTGCAATCTGTGTAACTTGTTATATAGCAAGTTTATAAATAGAATATTAAAACTTGTAATAACTGACATAGCATTTGTAATACGACAAATTACAGAATCAATTCAGTAGTTGGCAAATTGCAAGATACAATGATGCAGAAGGAAAGTAGATCTAAGCACTTGCAAGCAGCCATTTACAGCTTGCACCAATGAAGAATAGAAAATTTATGACTAGAATTATGAATGTAGCACTTGCAAACAGCCATTTACAATAATGCAGAAGGAAAGCAGCACTTACAAACTGCCACATATGGTTTGCATCAGTGGAGAATATGCTATACATGGACAGAATTTTGAAAGCAGTACTTACAAGCAGCCATTTACAATAATGCATCAAGGAGGATTAGATAATACATGCATACAATTATGGTGGTAATCCCCCCTCCATACAGTGGAAGTAAAGCAGAGGCTTCATGCCCAGTTTATCCTCATATTTTGGAAATCATTTATCTTAGGGCAGTTGCTACATGATTACTGCTTTTTATTTACACATTAGCAATCCTTGTATGTAAAGAAGGAATCCTGTGCTAAAGGTTATGATACCCAGGTTTAATTGTAAAGGTGGTTGATGTTACTCAAGATGTAGTTGGTAAATCAAATTAAATGAAGATTACTTGAAATCTACATCGAAGAATTATATGAATAAAATACTAGTTGGATTTTGAACATAATTTCTGTCTTCAGATGAAAAGTTATCTTAATAATGTCTTCCAGTTGTGCATGACCTAGATTTTTCGCTACCCAAAATTTCTTAATACATTTTCACCATTCAAAAGACTGGATAAACTATTCTTTCTTTCAGGCTTCCCAAAGAAACAAAAATTAGACAAAGCCACAAAATTAAAGATGGCAAGCAATGAAGATGAAACTACAACTTCTTTTGCACAGCACAGTAAGTTGTTCTGCCAGTTAAACCATGTTTGATTCATAAAATCAAAGAAATTGAATCATATAGAGCTACCATGTAAGAGTAATCTCACTTGTCCATGTCAGTAACATAATGGAAAGGGCTTTAGTAGAATGTATACTGACCGACTCTGTTGAGGTACAGCTTGTATATGTCTTCCTAGAAACATTTTTAAAAATTATATTAAGGCTGGTTATTTGCTTGTATTTTTACTTGGCCAATAGACATGATGTAAATTTCAGGATTACATTTAGATAACAAGGTTTCGAAATAAATAAATATACTAGAGGTAGAAATAGGCATGCAATTTCTTGATGCACACATAATGATTTAGTTTATTTTATTATTCAAAAACATCTATAACATGAATGTGTTTTATAGTTTTTTGCTGGATATTTTGTAGCTGTCATATATGGGCATCACTAAAAGTGAAACAGTAAAGTGGGTAAACACAATCTGGTTGTCAAATTTGTTTTACAGATTTGAAGAGGATCATCTTGTTGACATAATTATTTGTATTTAATTTGTTAATTTGTAGAAGTATTTTAGTAGAATCATGTTTGACTGAAAGCATAGCAACATCTTTTTCTGTACCTGTCAAAACAAAGCAGATATATTATACCCAGCTTTACATGGCTTTTTACAAACCAGCTACATCCAGGGAACTCACTAAATGCATAACCCTTGTTTTTAAAATGCAAGTAATCCCTGTGTGAAAAACATGAATCCTCAACTAAAGGTTCCAATGTCCCAGTTTTGATTTTAATGTTGTTGACAGTGCATGAGTTTTGGAATTAGTAAATAAAAAATCTCACCTAGAGGAGTACTTGAAAACTTGAAAACTATGTATAAGAATTTTGCAGACAAATTGGTAATACTATTTTGAACATATTTTTCTGTATTCAGAAGAAGGATAGCTTAATGTATTCCATTTGTGCAGGACCTGGGTTTTAACTACCCTAAAATTGAATATACACCTTGACCATTATGAGTTTTATACTTAATCATGTTCTTTTTATAGGCTGTCCAAAGAGACCAAAAGTAGATGAAGTCACAGAATCCAAGATGCCAAATAATGCAGATGAAATTATGTCTGTTTTACAACAGCGTGAGTGTTCCAGTCAATTAAGTCTCATTGAGGATGAGAAAATCAAAGAAATCATAATTTAATCATATAGGGCTACAAAGTGAGATCACAGTATTTATTTGTGTCAGCAGCATGTTTATCACAATAAACTGTTTCTTAAATTAAGTTTGTCCAGATGTACACTACCGTGTGATATCAAATCAATGAGTTACTATTTAGATGTGATCTACCTGATATTTGAGTCTTGAATTTGATGCTGCTTTTGGTTTGTGACTGTTAATAAACCAGGTGAAACTTAAATTTGAGTCTATTTCATCCCCAGTCTCATTCTTATAGTAAGGATTGCCCACTTTGTCAGAGAATCAGAGATTTCTTGGAGTTTAGGTCTAAGTTTAACTGGGAGTTTATTCTAAGGAGAGTTTATTGGCCACATAGAGCATAGTGAAGCAATGAATGGTCACTAAGTTAATGGCCAGCACTATCCCATAACGATATATCAATACTGAGATAGATGGATAGAAGAACGTCAGCTGTTTTAAGATTTAGTGCAGTTGCCAAATATAATACTTATTTAATGTTTAATCACCTAACATAATCTGAACTGTAAGAAGTGGCATATGGTTAATTGTGAAAGTAATCATTCAGACTTTTATAGTTCTGTCATGCAGTATTATAATCTAACCGCCATCAACAAAGTAGAAAAACTAAAATATAAATACATGTATCATGCATTGGCATTAGTAAGCAAGTTCAGACTAAGTTTAGTAACCTGTGTAAGTGACTTCTGTTTCTCTTATTTGAAAGAATGTGACTCCAACATGTAATTTATCACATATCTTTGGTTCTGGATATACATAATCAAGTAGTGTAAAGCCATCTCCGCACAGTGCAGATGGATTGTCCAGCTAACAGCATACAGCACTTTAAATATACAACACCATAATTGACACCATGAAATATTTTAGAAAAAGATAACATCTTTACAAGCAAGATCTCATGAGTATAGAATAATGGAATTCATGCACCCAGCTTGTGTAGTGGTAAGATCAATATTCAGAACAATCTTAACATTTTTCTAAGACCACACAGTTGACATTGTTTCTGTCATTAAGTTTTGTGAAAACTGTGTTATTACCTTTTGCTTCCAAGCCGTTAGTAATAGATATATAATATATATTCCTGACGTAAGTATAGCTTTCACTATAGATTTAGGAAACATAATTAAGTCAGCTTTTTCAACAAATGTTTCAACCTTTCTTCATTTGGACCACCTTCATGTATTCTATCTTATACATATTCATATACACATATTCATAACTGTCAGGGTAGTGTAATATGAATTTTGATACCAAAGTGTTTTGCACATGGAAATTTTTAATATCTAAAATAAATTACAATGCTGTAGAAGAAGGATTAGGAGAGGATTTATCTATCAAATTGAGGGTACACAAACTGATCAAAAGTTACTTCTTGGATAGATGGGTATATTGACTATGCATAAAGGATGTGTTGCTTCTGTGTATAAATATCCAGAGAACACTCTGGGAAAAACATTACGACTTCTACAGTAACATTTTATATTGAAATGAATATAGATTCATTTTGCAGTGTAGTAAATCTATTGATACTCTTTACCTGTGTAAAAAGTAATTTGTTTGTTAATAGTCTTATAAATTTACTCTCAACATATAAATCCATGGGTAATAGGATAGTAAGTTGAGTTCTAAACAATCGGCAGTTACATAACATTACAGAAGCCTTGTACATTGGGTATGGAATGAGTCTATAATTTTCAGGTTCAGAAGGTCAAAGGTTAAAGTTACTATATGGAAAAAGAATGGTTTCTGCAAGTTAACTTTAGTTCATCATCTACTAACACCAAACCTTTTGGATAGTTGGCTCTGGATTATAGAAACAGATCAGTGATCAAGGCTACTGACTCAAAGAAGAAAAATGGTTTGCACTGGATAACATTAATTCTACATGACATATCTGGATAAAAGCTGCACATGGCTTGCACTTGTATGCACAAAAAGCCTGTCCATTGTGTGGTCAAAGATCAAGGCCGCCATGATTGTAAGAAGAAAAAGGGTTTCTGCACAATATCATTAGTTCTGCATGACACACCTGCACCAGACATTTAGGATTATGTGTTCTTGAGGACAGGAGAAAGCCATTTTATATTGGGGTCAATAGGTCAAGTTCAGTATAACCAAAGAATAATAGCTTCTATTCTAGAAGATATAGATTGACCAAACATTGTAGAGGGCTTAAGCTTGAGATGTGGATCAGGCCTGTTAGTTTTTGGGTTGAAATCAGGCCTGTTAGTTTTTGGGTTGAAATCAGGCCTGTCAGTTTTTGGGTTGAAATCAGGCCTGTTAGTTTTTGGGTTGAAATCAGGCCTGTTAGTTTTTGGGTTGAAATCAGGCCTGTTAGTTTTTGGGTTGAAATCAGGCCTGTTAGTTTTTGGGTTGAAATCAGGCCTGTCAGTTTTTGGGTTGAAATCAGGCCTGTTAGTTTTTGGGTTGAAATCAGGCCTGTTAGCTTTTGGGTTGAAATCAGGCCTGTTAGTTTTTGGGTTGAAATCAGGCCTGTCAGTTTTTGGGTTGAAATCAGGCCTGTTAGTTTTTGGGTTGAAATCGAGTCTATTGTGAATATAAAATAGCTTTTGCAGCTACCTTCATAAGTAAGTTACTTGATCAGACAATATGGATGACTTGCATTTATGGTAAGGAAAACAAATCTTAGATTTTGGACTGATTGATCACAGGCTATGGTCATGGTAAATTTAATAAGACTTGTTTCTGGATATTAAATCTACTATGCTAATTGCCTATTTAGGGGATTATTAAACATTGGCTGCTTGTAGAATGTACCATTTACTATACTATTCTGATATATTTTTAATTAATTACAGCAAGACCTAAACTCAGTTGAATACATTTAGTTTAGCTAGCAGATGACACATACACCACTCCCTCGATAACTCGCACCCTGATAACTCACGAACCTGCTTATAACGCGGGGTCAGGCGTGGATTCCAATTTTTAAAACCAGAAATTACCCCAAAAATAGATCCCTATTTTATGAACTTTATGGCAATCACGATCAGAATTAGCTACAAAAACTTTGATATATCGCTCGTTTTATCGTTGAAAATGGTAGATAGGACCTGGAAATTTTAATCAACATTATGAAATGCTAAATTTAAAATTAAGTCATACAATTTTTTTACATTTTCTTTCCAAGTGACATTCCTAGCATACTGCAATTAACGATATGTAAGGAAATTTCGATCAATGAAAATGTCGCTTACGCCGAGTGGAGGCAGTACTTTAATAAATAAATACAAATTAAATAACTTTTTTATCAATTGAAATTTGTGTTCTAGTTCTATCTTCTAGTTTCTTTTAAGTGTAATCATCATAAATGCAATGTGTCCTATTGTAATTAAATGTAAAATGTTTCAATCTACCATAACAGCTATGTCCGTGAGCATTTCTCTGAGAACCTATTTAGGTGCCGACCGTGTTTTGATAACTGACTTGCAGAAGTATTTGTTGTATTGTTGCACTGAATTAAAAGCTGGCCTCCTTTGTATTATCACGTTAATTATGTCTTTTGAATCAAATAATGGAGGTAAAATAAAAGAAAAGTTTAAAGGCACGAAAATCCTACAAACTTAAAATCTAGCTGCCCCGGTCGTATGTCGGGGGAACTCACTTCATTTGATCAATTGAACGCTGTTATAAATGTTATTGTATATATAACATAAACTACCTTAAATTAACCGACTCATTGGTAACTGTGATCAAAGATAGCATGGCAACCAAGCGGAAAGAATACTATACTTTGTAAAATAAAGAGCTTGGTTTCACAGATATGGACCATTGTGGGCAAGTGAGTTTCGGAGAATTCTTGAACTGGCACTTTGAAATATCCTCAAGAATGATAAAAAGTTTCATTATTACTTCCAATGAAATCACAATATCAATACTGTACTAATTGAACAGCACAAAAATTGAGATTCGATGTAGATGATTGTCTCACACAAATTTCGCTTGCTTTTTGAACAAAAGGAATTTTTGTTTGGTGATGTATCAACAGTTAGTCTAGTTCCCTGCTCTTTTACTCCCAGTTTGGTAGGATACAATGACATACCACTCCGGGAACCAGACTCATCAAGAAAACAAAAAGCAGTGACGTAATACACACGTTTTCATGTAAACGTAATGGTTGTTGAAACCAGTTGGAACGATCTTTCACATGTTGGACATTTTGAAAATAAATGTTATTTAAACAGAATAACGAACAACTTCAGTAGAAAAAGTGCGCTATTAAAAATTATTATCGACGTGAATGTAAAATGAGGATTCAGTCATTAAACAGCGACGTTCCCTAACCCTGACCCCCCACCCCCGCTGTTTTCTTGATGTCCAAGCAATTTTTGTTCAATTTTTGGCGGTTCCTCAGTAACTCGTGCCCTCGCTTATAGTGTGGTTTATGTTTGTGGACCCCTTTGTGCGCGAGTTATCGAGGGAGTGGTGTATATAGGAAAGTATGTTTTTGAACTTTACAAATTTACTTAAGAAGCACAAGAACTTACCTGATTAACATTATTACTGTTAAGGAAGCAAATATAACATTCTGTTTGCAGGAATATCTTGTACGGATCCTAGATTACTGTGCCAGATTCTAAACAAAACAGTGCAAGTTGCTTCTTCCAGCATATCTACATTGGAAGAAAACTGTCTAACAGTAGGGATGAAATTTCATGGTGTAACTCCTCGTAATGGGAATTGCTTCTTTGAGGCTGTATCCAGTCAGCTTCAGCGATTAAATTGTACTGTACAAATGTCTGCACAACAACTACGAAAGGATGTAGTCGCCTTCATGAAGACAAATAGAATACTGGATGTAAGTAAATTATTATGTTCTATGTACTGTTAAGGATGGAATAGGAAGGACATTGATGTTTTGCCAGGTTTACTAGCTAGAGAATATGAATTGATAGTGTTTTGCCAGCTAGACAATATGCAGTTGATAGTGTTCTGGGATGCTGGTAGATCATGAGCAAAAGTGTACAAATCTGATGTTTTCTGACTTTATCTATCATCTTGCATAGTGAATCACTGATCTGTAAACATACATACATACATACATACATATTTAATTTATCTTGTAATCATACCTTTTTGTCTATAATTGTAAGTTGTAAATACAGTGTTTACATAACTAACTTTTGTCCATGATTGTAAGTTGTAAACACAATGTTTATGCAGCAGAGTTGAAGGTCAGTCATGTTTACTATTGGATAAGGTTTTTTCCATTGGATTGTTTCACCTTCCGTAATGTTGTAAGTAAAGTGAACGTTTGTATAAATGGGAAGTTGAAAAACAAATAACTAATTCCTGTTTTAGATAGTCTGTCACAATCCATTTTGTAGTCTGAGTTTACAGTTGTTTTGTTGAAATCATATATAATTTGAGATGAATTATTTATTTCAATTATTCATTGGATTTCTAAAATGCTTGTTGACTTTGGATTAATACATTACTTTGGAATTTTGTGAATTCATTGAAAGACTATATTGCATCATTGGTATAACAGGATATTCAAGACGATTGGAATTCATTTAGAACATTCTATATCTGTCCTTGTGATAGGGCATTTAGGACTACTTAAAATTTAGTGTCTTTTGAATTTTCAATTTGTATTTTGGGGAAATAAATTGTTGATTTTTACTTAAATTGGTTTTGTTAAATGTTTTTAGACATGGTTAACTGATACAGTTTGCCACTAGAGATGGAACAAGGAATGATACAGAATCAGTTGAAAACTATGGCATCACATGCTTGGGTTGACCCTAGTTGATAATTTCTTCTTCAGATATGTTACGGTAACATGACAACTTAGAAAAACTACTTCTTCCTTGCAAATCCAGCACTCCCAGGCTAAAACTATTTAGCTAAAAAAGCTAAAATGTTTGTGCGAACCTAGGTAGCTGTTAGAGTGATCTCCCCTTGATACCAGTTGATAATTTCTTCTTCAGATACATTATGGAAACATTACAACTTAGAAAAACTACTTCTTCCTTGCAAATCCAGCACTCCCAGGCTAAAACTATTTAGCTAAAAAAGCTAAAAGTTTTGTGCCAACCTAGGTAGCTGTTAGAGTGATCTCCCCTTGATACCAGGATTGGCACCAATTGTGCTAAGTAGCATGGTCTCTGCAGACAAAGAGGCATTGCAAATTCCGTACAAGCAGTATGGAAGTGTTCTACATCAGATCTAGTTGGAGGAGTTTTGTCTTTGATGGGATGTATACTTCATCTACAAGATACCAACATTTTTCTTCTTCATGTCATCATGGTCACAGTTTTCTAACTCTTAAGTATTATCTCTTTGCCGTCTTCACACCTTTAGTACATACCTGCATTGGTCATGATGGTGGCCCCTCACATGTACCATGTTGATAAGTACAGATCTGGTGTGTGATATATAAAAACTATTTAATATTGCTGTATAATATATGCTGCATCCAGATACATACAGGTAAGTTTTCTATATTAGCTTGTCTTAGCTTCCACGTCATAGTTGTATATGTGATTATTTACTGATTTTACCTGCATAGAACGTAATTGTTCCTTTTCTACAGGTAACATTTGTCTCGTAGTGGATATTGTAGCACATGGGTCTCAAACTCAAGCCACCATGAGGGCTGCATGAGGGCATTTTGATAGCTCAAGGGCTGCACCACCTTTATTATCTCTCATGACACCTTGTGACGCCAATCAACTTGCGGGCCACAGGATACAGCTTGGTGGACCGCGTGTCTGAGACCCCTGTTGTAGCATCTACTTCATCAGTATCTATAATTATTCTTCAGTGCCATTTTTATGTGCTGTTCTGGGTGTACTATAGAAAACTTGTTTATATTACTGTATAACCTAGTGTGATCAGATACATACAGGTGAGTTTTCTATACATGGTTTGCTCATAGCATTCATAGTTAACAAAAACAATCCTTCAGAGTTTATACCTGTATTGGCAGTCAAATCTAGTCCTTCCTGCAGGTTGTCTGTTATTATTTAGCATACAAATTGTAAATATTAATAGCAGTGCTCAAATTCTCTACCTGTACAGGCCATGTTCACACTTGTAAAAGTATTTATCATAGTGTGTAGCTCTGCATGGGCACTCATAAGTTCATAAAGTACACACACTGTACTATGTACTTTTATTGCCTTCTCTATTGTGTCTTACAGATTTAGACCATGGGTGAAACCAATCTGACAACCACTCTACATATGTAGATTTCTCAGTTGTCTTTCCTTGAATACCTGTCAGACGTGGATATTATGGATGTTATCGGTGTCAATTCTTTCAGCACTAAGTAAGGGGAAGGTGTAGAAGCATAACTTCAGGTACAAAAATATCACCTTGCATGCAAGGGTTCCAAATCATATCATTTACTTTGAAGCAAGATTGAAAGCAACAACAACCTCATTTACAGTCTTTCATATCAGAATTACGGACCAGCTGCATGGATCAATATCCCGTACCTTGTCTTAGCCTGATGTTCTTTCACAACTGGACACAGCTATTTAACTCTTATCACAATGGGCTGTGACCACAATCAGTCATACAGTATAAGCCACCAGAAAAATGAACATGTCCAGTTCCACGACTTGCATATTGCTGCTAGGCACTTCCTGTTTATAATGCCCAGTTTAGTGCCTCAGTATCCAATAACTCAGCCATGAACTCAGTTATACAGCATACTAACCTACTTAGTACTGCTGGACACTTCCTGTGGATGATGCCCAGTATATACAGGCACTCTCTTGGATCAATCCAACCTGCATAGTGCTGCCAGACACTTCCTGTGGACTACATCCAGATTATATAGGCACTCTCATAGGGCAATCTAACCTGGATAGTACCACGGGACACTTCTGGCAAACAATGCCCATCTTGGTGCCTCAGTTTCCAAAAGATGTCTCTTCACTTACCCTTAAGCCTCTGTTATGCAAATGGAGCCTCTACTTTGGGACACCTTGGAAGTAATGGGATCTAACTCATAATGTGCTGCAAGTGTTGTGAGCTGCCACCGTCGACATTCTAGTCCAACTGTTATGCAGGTAGCACAAGATACATTGGTTTCACTCCCTTAATCCAAAACGATGAATACTGGCCTCCTAGAATTCTCATCATTATTAGATTTTACTATGATGAGTGAAATTCCACCTTGAAGGCTTGGATTGATAGAAGTTTCCCACCCACTCTGTTCTCATTCCTCTACATTATGTGCCGGATCTAAAGTTCCAATATCAGGTGATCATTGTCTACAGAACATTCTACTTTCATTTTCTTCCACAATCTGACAAAGCAACTGACATTTTGAGGGTCCCTACATTGTCAATTACAAGTTCCAAACCTCTCCTGTCATTTTATTTTCCTTGTGGATGCCTTCTCTCAGTTTTACATTTGGCTACCTTCAAGTTGATTTGTAACGTCATAGCCATGGGATCAACATTGCATCTAATGTCTATAACATTCATTCAGTAGGTGGAGCATACCTTACCATCTCCCACAGTGAATCTCAATGGACATATGTGGGAGCATGTTTATGGAATGGCCCACTTGATAACATAGAGGCCCAGCATACTACAGCCATGGATGTAACAGCTGCTTTGAATTTGCAACAAGTTGAATGAGATCCAGTGCTCTCTACCTGAACTTTTCTTAAAGACCACCATAGGCAAAGCTATGCTGGCAACCATAATCATGTTGTCTTCTTAATGATCATATTTATGGAATTCACAACAAGCCACCGACGATACATTTTTGTTTTCCATCCCTCAGTCTCTGCTACATTGGTGGGATTTGTAAAGCAGCCAACAAAAGGTTGCAGGGATGCCACTGAGAATCAGTCCTACCGAATTAACAAACGTTGAAATCGACATTTTCCTGAATTAAGAGGAAAGGGTCAAAAGAATCATTTTTGACAGTGTTTCAATGAGACCCTCCCTATCTCAAATGACATAAATTTATGCCCACCCTCCCACCTGCTTCAGTTATTTGTTGCGGAGTGGAGACAATTTACTAGAATGACATGTTGACCTGAAAAGTGGATTCTGGGGGATTTGGTATCACATTCAGCACACATCCTATGCCATTGCCTAGAGTTCTTTTGACTGCAAAATGCAGCACTGATCACTTGGTCGTCAACCTAAACACATTCAGTCGACTCTTTTTGCGCTCTTGGGTTCATGATGGTATGCAAAAATGGGTTATAAATGCCATCCATTGTGGAGACTAGGCAGTCAGTGTGGACCCGCATGAGACATGACTTTATGTCCAAACTAACACAGCTTCCAACTGCTCCAGTGGCCTAGAGGTTAGAGCACCCACCTCAGATGCAATAGGTCGCGTTTTCAAACCCCGGCCAAGTAATACCAAAGACTTATAAAAATGGTACTAAAAGCTGCCTTGCTTGGTGCTCAGCATTAAGGGGTTAGTGTTAGGACTGGTTGGCCTGGTGTCTGGGTAATTTGACTAGGAGGGACATCATGCTACATGGCTGCGGCATGATAAACCAGTGCTGGACATCACTATAAACTGCTACATTGCAGACATCATAGTGATATGACTGAAAACTTGTTAAAGCTATACTAAAAATCTGAATCACACACACACACACACACACACACACACACACACACACACAGAGCTTCCAGAATCTCTGTGATTCATTTACAATAAACAACAGACTACAAAACAGCAGGCTAGTTATATTTTATAGCAAGACATGATTTCATGTTACTCTCCATCTCATTGTCATCAAGGATATCTCTGACCTTGTACCTTTTCAAGATTGTGGTCGACTAGGTCTGGAATCAATATTCAAGTAGAAAGAATATGTTTCCCTCAGAATGAGAATTGAATTAATGCAATTGTAGATTCCTTGTCTATATGGATAAGTTCATCTGCTAGAGAATTCCTTTGGCTGCTGGGAAATCACTTTAGGGATACCTCTGCAAATACAACATCCGGCAGTCATGATGAGTCTGGATGCAAATGCAGAGGACTGAATGAGCAAGTCTCCTACCACTTTGGGTTGCCATTGGAGTGTGGCCTCATCAGAGACATTATTTACATATCAACATTCTTGAGATGAAAACTGTTTTGAATGTGATTCATTGGTGGCTGGAGACCCTACATGAAAATGGAGTTCTCATTCTGTCCGACAGTTCCTCTGCAATGACTTACCTCAAACCTCAGAACGGAATCAAGTCCCCAGACCTTTGTAATTCTTGTTTGGTTTTTTCTAAAGAGGTGTCCTCAACAACAAATATATCTCAAAGTTCAACATTACCTAGGCTGACTAATGTATTGTTGGACCAGTTGTCCTGCAAGCCAAACTAATATGAATGGAATGTCCTCTTCATCACTCAGTGTTCACTCATTAGATGCTCGATGGTATAGACCTATCATGGACCAGTCGGACACAATATGGAGTGCTAAAATCTCAACTTTGTCACACCATTCCAGAACCAAAAGGCCTGGATAACTGATACTGTTTCTGTAAATTACACTTCTCCAACACCTCAGGTTCTGAAGGTGATACAGGAATCAAAAGAAGTGCCTTGTCCAATTACTCCAATGAAGTGGAAAAACCTGGATCAACCTCATCACTCTCACAACTGAATCACCAGAAATTGAGATATTCCATCATCTGTCTTAAGCAACGACAGTGACAAGTGTTTGATCCCAACCCAGAGTTACTGAACCTGCACATCTGGATCATATTAAAATGAGCACTTAAGAACAAACGGTTCTCACAACAAGTAGTGGTGAATCCCTCAAGTGAGATGGCTATCCACCTTAAAGGCAAATAAAGGCAATGGAATGTAATCCCATTGGAGGGTACAAGAGCACTTTATACTAATGTAGGTTTCTATACCATACTAGTTAACTTCCAATGGCTCTTCAACAAGAAGCAGTTAGCACGAATCTCAATTAAAGCAAGCATTCCAGGATCTCATATAAGTCCCACCTGCTCACTGCTATGGCAGTTGGCAGGCAGAATGAGTGAAGACATTTCCTTTTTGTGGACCCATCTGTGTGCAGTGGCAACAAGACGGATCAGTATCACTCTGAAGCGACCTGCTTTCATTGCTTAGAACAGGCTACCATTAACGGGTAATCAGATATTGGTAATAATTCCTACCTACTCTGGATACTTCTTTTCAAGGTCGTCAACAGAACTCAATGTGAGCTTTGAAGCGTTAATTCAGGAAGACTGAGTTATTGTGTTGAGGGAGATCATGACTCATTTTGCCTTCAAAAAAGCAGAAGGATGATATATTAACACTGACACTTTCAACCTGAACAAAGTGGGCTATCTGTTCTGCATATTGGACTATCACCACACAAATGAATTTGCATCGCATATTGAATCACAATGATAGGGCAGGCACCACAAAGATTACATATGAGTGAAAATGTTCTCTTATTATCCATGCCGTGAGGTGGAGATTGGAGTCCACTTCTCCAGTTTTTATCGGAGGCCATTCATCCTGAAATGCTCAATTCAGTCTGGAGGAACCTTTACCTGTGGTGCAAAAGGTAACCTTTCCTGTTTGTTAGACAGCTTCATAAAGATGCAGCTTTGTGACTTCCACTGGAAGGGAACTTTTATCCCTTTTGAATTTGCTCCTTGACATATGGAGTCAATTTTCAAGTCGGGTTATCTAGATGCTGTCCCACTTACCTTAGGGGACTTGAGATAGTCTGTCTGGGGTTAGGGAATGTATCTCTCTCCACTTCTTACCTATTTTCCTAAGGTATTAAGATTGGAAAATGTATTTGAAGAAGAAAGCAATTTTTCCTAGTAAAGTATGTTTCTTTGATTACACTTATGCAATCATATTGCATGTTCACCATACCAGTGTCCCTTTAGTTACATCTGTATAAACAGCATACTTTCCGCTCCAGTAGTAGTGATAATTTGATGGGAATTTGCACCAATCCTGGTCACAAGGGGAGATCACTTTCTCACCTAGGAGGGCTGGATTTGCAAGGTAGCAGTAGTTCTCCTAAGGTATTATGACTGATAAGTATTATTGAAGAATCATTTTCCTAGAAAGAATTGGTTTTCCTCACTCTCCGGCTTTGTGTTCAGATCTTCAAGTGATATGCAGAATTTACATGTGTCAGTAAGAAAAATAATGAACCATGCCTTTGCACTGAGCTCAAGTAACAATCCCAGGAATGAATTTACTTCAGTGATCACCTTAACAGTCTCTTTATTTAAATTCATGTGGAAGCAAATCCCAACAATACTTGTGATTTCATGCCAAGATGAGACTGCTTTCATCTGCCTCATGAGTATCAATGAAAACATAAGAAACGGTTCAGAGGTGGGGTTATATAAGATTAGCATCATCAGTTTATTATGATGAGGGTTAATATATGAATTTCTCTGTACTAATCCAGTATATTAAATAAAATTTTTCAATTACACAGGTCTCTGAAGACACTATAAACTTGGCTGATTTTGTCTACAATGAAAACTTCGATGATTATTGTTTGCGAATGTTAAAAGATGGTGAGTGGGCAGACCACGTGGTGGTGGTTGGGATGGCAAGGATGTTAGAAAAAGACATAATGATTGTCACAAGCTCCCCATCTTCAGCTGATGATTGCAACACTGTGTGGGTTGTGGGCCAGCCAAATTTTCAAGGTCAGCCCATTCTTCTGGGCCATGAGTGGGAACACCACTATCAATCTCTGCAACCCATAGGTAAGATTATAAATAACTTTAATATTTTTTTTACACCGAGTTTTGTTTAAATAGATATTTTCAGTAGTAGAGTGGTTTAGTGATTTGGCAACTTCATATATTTTGATTATGACAATAATGATTTAGAGTCATACTCCTTTGTATTACAACTAAAACTGTCAGGAGATCACATAAATGTCAACATAAGGTAGTCTTGCAAGAGAGATCATAAACTTATGTAGCACAATTGATTCATTTATGAAAAGTTTAGTCTTTCTAGACAAGTGTCTCTCAAGCAGTGGTCTCAGAAATCTGGTTAAGTTTATGGCATACGGTGGTTTGGCCTATTCCATAAGTTTTCTTGGATAGTTATAACGAAATACTGTGTGGAAAAATTAATATGAATTCTTTGAGTACCCTGCCTAATTCTACTATGTATACTGTGTTCACTGTCATCAAAGTTGCCCTGGTGTCACCAGAATAGCATAACCAGTATAATATATCCTTTAGTCACTTGCATATAGGGGTGAAATGATTTATCGAGATATCAATGCATCGATACTTTTTCTGAAACGATACACTTATTGATACAAGAGACGGAGAATCAATACAAAAGGATACTTAATGTACGCATTTTATTTTAGTCTTCAGTAGTCATGAATAGTTATTATTAGCTGCTTTGTTATTCTGCAAAATTGTCATCCATATAAAACAGCATTTGCAGTCAGAGGCAATCATGTTTATTAGTAAAAATGAAAACGATTATTTGAGAATACCCACTTACTGTCTACAAGTTAACACAAAGTGACATGGTTCATAATCTGCCCCTCCTCCCATTCCATGCAAATTATCTTAACCCAGAACTATATTCAGCATATACTATACATTCCAAAAGTGTTCTGTATGTTTAATGAAGTACTTAACATATCATTTAATAACCACTTGCACATGACGTTTCTAATTCAAATTGTTTCTTGAATCCTTTGGTCGATTTGAAAGCTACGCTTCCATTGTTGTTGTTGTTGTAGGGTTTAACGCCATTTTTCAGGACAAGATAGACTATACATGATGGCCAGTATTGTGGAGGAAGAACCTGGAAAAATCCTGGAAAAAACCACTGACCCAAAAGAAACTACTGGCATCCTTTCTCACGTACCCACATTGGCCATGCCTGAGACTCGAACCAAAACAGACAGAGGTGAGACGGCAGTGGTCCTAAACTGTGAGTGCTTTAGACCACTAGGCCACTCGGGGGCCCCCGCTACCATTATATTGCATGTTGAAATATGTTGCATTGAATTCTTATTTGTGGTTATTGCTTGTTTCGTTTCAGGTTAAACAATAACCACCGATCAGAAATCAGTGTAGTTTATTCTCTGCATGACAAACAGGAAGTAGATCAATAGAGAGACTTTGCAGGAAAGTCATTAGATATGTCAAGTACTTAAGTAGGGATGCTGTCAGGGTGTGTCATTGATTGAATCATGCAAAATTTGTACAAATTCGTGCACTTGGAGAACAGTGAAACACAAAATCTGCCGCAAATTCGTTGAAAGTCACATATGAAAATGTGCTCGGCAAAGTATACAATTTTTATGTAACTGTTCTTATTGCAACATCTGTTTTTTGGGTAGGAACTGTTCCACATCAGGGTTCTTCAAGCACAACATGAATGGTTGTCAAACTAAATTTGGTTAGAACAATGTGCCAAGGAATACAAATTATGGCGTAGTTTGAACTTTTCATGAAGAAAGTTTTACAAATGAATGTTTTTTCAATATGGGCTACCTAGAAAACCCAAAATGTCTGATTCCTGGTGTGGTTCATTATGAGTTTGTTTGGCAAATATTTGTTGATGATAATGATGATGACAATAATTTTTACATTTATGTAGTATATAAGATTATTGGAGCTGGGAAAGTGTTAATGGAGATGCCATTGAATGATTTTGAGCCCAAAATGGTGTTAAATACAAGCCAGATGTACATGCTGGATGGACAAAAAATAGATGGTATGACCCTATCAGTGGTATTTCAAAATTAAATGTACAAAGGGCAGAATACAGAGCCTAATTAAAATACGGAGAATTTAAAAGTAAAACGTGATTTTCATTTTTTAATTAATCAAATTGGAACTGCGGATCATATGCTACAAAACCATATACATATATCCACATCAGGGTTAAGATAAATTGAATAAAATAAGGGTTGAAAAATGCAATTAAGAAGTAAAGGTATTTATTTTAATACCTCTGTCTGTTCAAGAATTGATGGACTAAATACCCTTACACAGCATTATGGCACAGATAAGAAATTTGGCATAGTAGTCAGTAAACTACTGATTTAACAAAGGAAGTTTATGTCAGTGAAAAATACTATTTTGGAGCAGATGTATCCAAAAGATAATATCTGTGGTCTCTGGAAAATTGTACATAACAGTCACAAAGATCATTTTCCCAACATATTCAAGCTAACAAATCTAGCTGTTTATGCCCCTTCAGAAAGAAGCACAGAACAATATTAATACAAAGAAAAGGAACAGAGTATGCTCAGAATTAATTAACAGATTAATGCTTCTACAACTAAAGGTGACATCTGCCAAAAATGTTGATTTCAGTAGAGCTATACGAAAGTGGCGTAGAAGAAAGACAGATATTGAAGATTAGATAAATATTGACCTATGACCATTTTGTCCCCCCCCCTCCTTTTTTCCTTGATAAAGACGGAGGTTTCTCTTAAGATAAATCCTGTCATGATCTCTCCTTAAATTGTACATGTGAAACAAATTTGGAATTTCTCTTTTTTATACAGAGATATTTAATCACTGAATGAAGGTGCTGATGGAATAAATGAAATTAGCATAGAATGAGCGATGGGGGAGATTTCAAACTGCTCAAGTTTATTACCTTGTTTAAGTTGAAAGAAAATTGTAGAATAAGACTGGGTGTAGTCAGTAGTTTTCCTTCTTCACTAATAAATACAAGTACCTGTGGCTGCAGCAGTTGTTCACATCTGCAAGACATAAAATGTGACAAATGTTGTTGGTATATAACCTTATTCCCATGCGTGGATTTGTTCTAGATGAGATTTTCTTTGCACGAGGAAATTGTATTATTTTATCAGTTTTGAAGATAACATCATGATGTCTTCCAAGTGTAAATGAGACACGAAATTGGTTATCATATGTTTTCATATCATTCATGTGGTACAAACCAAAGGGAGTTAAATGGATTCACCAATAAATGGCCTAAAATGTTGGATAAAACTCACTGCAACCAACAGGTAGTGTGTTTGAAAGTATTGTTGCAATCTTCTCATCAGGAATAGCAGTAGAAAATCAACATAAATGAAAGGGCACCTCCTACCTTCCAAAGATAGAAAGACCATCAAGTTCATATGTGTAATGATATGAATCATATCGCAGGCTGCGTATTGTGAATCGGATTGATACAAAACACAGGTGTATCGTTCACCCCTACTTGCATACAGATATTTTAATTGTAACTAGTTCACAGAGTAGAAAACAACTGACAAGACAAATGTTTTATTATTTATTGGGCTTGGCCCTTTTTATCTACCTGCTTTAATGTGATGAGTATTATGGTGTGATGTTTCTTGTCTGCCTGACCTTCTAGAAAGAATATATTCTAACTCAATGTGACACATATACTGTGTGCTGTAAAAATACTTAGAATATTAAATGTAAAAGTAGTTAAAATATATTAACATCTGATGCATAGTGAGCCCAACTTATAGAACAGCTTGAAATGGTAACCAGAACAAATTTACTATGTCATGTGCACTGTTATAAAAAAACAAAAAACTAAGAATAACTGCATGAACATTACTTTATTTTATATGCCAATGATAAGGTGGAGGATTTTATGTTATGATTCCTATCCATCCATCCATCTGTTATCAATTTCATTTCCACACAATAACTTGAGTTGTCCCTCATGTACAGTTTCCAAACCGCGGATATCTTGCACTTAGGGTAATAAAGAATTCCATTGATTTAAGTGTCAAAAGTTCAAATATCTGGTCATTGTGGCAGAAAGAACAAAAATAATTTCTGCAACAATAACTGAAGTTATCCATTTTCTATAGTTACCAGATTTTCTAGATACCTTGCACATGTGGTAATGACGAATCCTGTTGATTTTACGGTCAATAGCTCAAAAGTCTTGGTCATGGATTGAAAGAAGAAACAAATGTTGCAGTACATTAACTTGAGCATTTCACCATCTACAGTTACCGAATTGTGTGGATAAAAGAAAAAACCTTTTAATTTTGTGTTCATAAGGTTAACTATCAGGTTCACTGGCTGAAAGGAAAAAATTGTTTTCACATATTATCTTGAATACTCAATCATGTACAGTTACAAAACTTTGTGGGTGGCTTGCAGTTTTAGTAAGGAAGAATCATAATGATTTCGGATCAAAAGGTCAGTTGTCAAGGTCATTGAGACTGAAAGAATAAAAATGATTACTGCACATGAGCATTAGTTCTGCGTCATATCTGGACTCTACTTTATGGATGGCATGCAATGGTCATAAGGAAAAAACCTATTGATTTTGAGGTTAAGAGGTTAGAAGTGAAGGTCACTAAGTGAAAGATGATAAATGGTTTCCATACAAAAAAAAATTAGTTGTGCATTACAGATCTGGACCAAACATAATTGTAGATGGTTTATATTTGAGGTAAGAGTAATTGTGTTAATGGTGGGATTAAAAGTTGAAATCCAGGGTCTCTGTGACTGAAAGAAAAATGTGGTTTCTTTCATCTAAATAGAGGACTGCTGAACTCACTGTGGGGCTATAATGTACTGTTCTCAGTACTCTTGTTTGATTCTTTATACCTTTTCATGAGAACCAGATTAAATGCATTGTTAGAAGTGTCTTGTTATGATTTAAATTATTCCTTTGTCTTGTCAATGATGAACTTTCAATGAAAAAAACATCTACACCCATTTGTGTTCTAAAGAAATCAAAAACTTTATTTGTAGTATTTGATTGTTTTCAGAAGCTTTGAACTTAGGTCTTTTTTTTTCAATCATTAAAAAATTGAATGATTAATAAGTATGAAAAATTGCTGATTTCCTGCTCATTGTTCTGCATATGATGTTGAGTGATGAAGATGATTTACCACACATTTTGTGCATGACACATGCTCATCTTGCATTCCTTGAATAACTTCATACATAGAGATGACATTGCACAATCTTTACTACATGTTTGAAACATGATGCAGACCTGCCTTGCATTCCAAATTTCCATGGTTAGTTTAAATATGTATTATTGCAAATCAACATAAAAGGCTCTGGTTTGATTTTAATTGCTGATACATAATGGATAATGAAAATATGATAACAAACTTGGTTTATCAAGTGTAGGAAAGGAAATAAATTGTATTATTTATTGTGTGCATCAGCATCATTGTTATCTTTTTTTTCTGTGTCACAGAATTCTGAGTAAAAATCTACAAGGTCTTTGCAAAAGACAGTAAAAAAAGAGACATATCACCAATTCCATTTGATTAAATATATTTAGTATTATTTGTCCAAATGTACTTTAAGTTTGTCTTCCTTACCTGCATAGTTTTTGAGATCTTGGAAGATATTTACACTGCAGAAAGAGTTGTTTATGGAAAAATAACTAATATAAAAACTTGTAGTCTTGACTTTACTGTTCATATCAGCATAAGTGGTAAGCCTCCTCATGGTCCTGCACTGACCATTCTGGCCCAATTTTTTATTGTTGTGTTTTCTTTTTGGTGCTGGTGATGATGGTGGTGGTGTTTATCTTAATTATATTGCTGTTGTAATACTGACTTCTGTTAAGATATTGGTTGCTGTTGTTTCAATTGTTCATTTTATTCTTGTAATTGTCATAATCCAGATCATTCAGTACTTTGCCTAAATTATGCTGTAAGTCTGTTTGAATTGATATAGAAAAATGAAACATTTTAGTACAAGAAATTAAAAAAAACCCATTAAATTTTGTCTCCTTCAAATATGTTACCTGATCAAATGCCTTAGGAGAATTATTACCTACAAAATCCAGCCCACCTAGGTGGCAGTTAGATAGAGTGATCTCCCTTGATACATTGATTGGTGCCAAATCCCATCAATATTTAAGTTACTACTGCCGCTTGTGACATGTTGTATGCTCTCCACATTGATAATGTTAATATCTGTCCCAGCAATCGTTGTTCTTAATACATTTCAAATAATCCTTTTCAAGGTTATAGTTTAGGTTTTATGATTTATATTTGAATCTGTTAACATGCTCAAAAGAAACCTAAATTGGATGTTTTAATTCTCTTAATATTTTTAATATTATTTGCTGATAATTTTGTCACATGGTTGCCTTTTAAAATCAGTTTACTTGAATGTCCTTGGACTGTATAAATATTGTTGCAAAAGTAAATTTGTTTGTCCTCAAATCAGTTTACTTGAATGTCCTTGGACTGTATAAATATTGTTGCAAAAGTAAATTTGTTTGTCCTCAAGTGCTGTATATTTGTCATTTACAGGTATTTTTACAATGGTACAAGATTCCGCTTGGTGTATGGCTGAGAAATTATTGGATTTTATATTGTGCATACATTTCTGACCATAAAATTTAATGTTGTTTAAATATTGTAATGCAAGTTTACTTTTCTTTGCAGAAGATTTGGAAACCAAAGAATTTGGGTTGGCCAATGCTGGAAACAAAGAACTCAACAGTTTGGACAAGATTCCTTCACAGCCATTTCAGGTTTTTTTTAACGAGTATATTGTTAAGCAGAAATATTGTTTCTTGAGTTATATACTTGTGATTATCAAGTATTAACATTAATATATTGTTAAGATTATTTCATTTGAAACACAAACCATACTACAGCATTATGTATACTTGATTTGGAGGGTAAATAAACCCCATTCTTAGATTAAAATGACTGATCAGCACAGATCTGTTACTTTGGAGTGTCCTTGGGCAATGCATTGTACTTGTCACCAGCAGCAATCTTGAGTTAGGCTTATGTGGAGGAATATCACATCCATATCTAGACTGGGGCTGAAATTTGCCAAGCAATTGCCAAATTTGCCCCATACAAATATTTATTTAGATCATAAGCAAATACAGCAGATGTTAGCAGTGACTTTGATATTGCCAATCAGCACTGATGTCTTGACATTTTAGATCACTTCTTTGTTGTCATTGTAAAAAATCATTATATAAACTATTTTATTGTCTTTGATGATTTTGGCGACTAAGCACCATTATATCATTGACATTGACTATTTTTTTACCAGAGTTCTTGTTTGATATCACCATTCATCAGTAAATTGCATGGATATTTCTTCAATATTCCAATATGTAATTTTTTTGAATATTAGTTTTAATAACAATGTGGAATAAGAAAAATTTTGAAATGAATTAAAGGTGTTCTCATTGATGGACACTTGAGAATTACATTATTGCATATGCATTGGTGATATTGAGAACATGTATAAATGGTATCATTCCAGCATTTAAAAGGTATTCCCTTATTCATTCATGTTTTCTCTTTAACTATAACAGCAAGTTCCCTTCTGGCTATATGTGAGAAACTTTGATTCCTTTATGTTTAGTATTTGTGTTCCAGTTGTTACAAGGCAGCAAACATACATTAGACAAATAGTACTTCCTGTTAGTAAATAGTATAAAATCTAGAGGTGATAAAATTATTATTAATATCTAAAATTGTTAAACAGTGTTTTGCACAAGTGTTCACAATAATCTCCAGATATCTTTTTTATCTGCTCAACTGGCTTATGGTACTGCTATGGATCGAGATTGGAATATGGCCTTATATCATCAAGATCCTTGGATGATATCAAAAGAGAGCCTGATCTATGCATGCTAATGACATTACCTTGCATTTTCTTGATTGAACTTGTTGCCGCTCTTGAAGCTATATATTTTAAAATTTGTTTTTGAACTCCGAAGATATGGTAATATGAGAACATACAAGATTTATAATGCATGGGATACACAAGAATAAATGAGGTGTGCTTGCGTGTGATTGGTTGCCCTTGTTATACTATAGGGATTATATTCCTGATTTGATTTGGATAACACTTTGTAAATCATTAAGAGTATAGATCAGTACAGTTATGAGCAACAGATATGCATATTAATGAGGTAATTTTACATTGGATTCATTGTGCTTGTCAAGATTTTTGCGACTATTTCTGATCTCATTTTTATAAAACTTGATAAATAGGCCTACAACATCAAGATATATGACATGTTTTTTTACAAATCTTATTGATGTGGGCTTGCATACTATTGGGATAGCTTCTTACACTTTAGGAGACTATTTCTGTCATGATTTTAATAAAACTTGGTAAATATGCAGATATCGTGAATGAGACCTGTGCATATTTAAATGATCTTGCATATGGAGATTACTTTATTATTATATGTTCATTTTTGTCTCCGTTAACTTTTCATTGTCAGAACCATGCAATATTTTACAATATTGCACTCACATGCACTCATATTGCACTCATGTGCATGACAGGTGTACCCAGTAGTTTATTAGGAACTACTTTGTAAACAAATCTTGTACACTCATGTAGTAGATGCTTTACGTTTTGGTTGATTACATTTGTTTCTGAATGAACTAAAGCAGACGTTTCGTGGACTGCCACATACCAGCTGCTTTGCCACGGTCAACATTACTTACTTACTTAGACTTAGTTCCTCCTGCACCGTTCGGCGCATTGGGCAGCTAGTGCTCTCCATCGAGGTCGACATTAACTTTCTTGATAAAATGTTTTGGATTTTGGTCATAAAATTGCTGGGTCCCTACAAATAACATGCAAGTGACAAGGCATAAACTGTCTTCTTTAGCTGGTAATAAGAATGGCAAAAATATACTAAAGTTTTACAGTCTGAATTTCCTCAAAATGTACTTTCTTAGTTCTGCAAGTCCAAATTGCATGAGCCATGTCATGGGTTCTAAAGCTTGATACACATTTCAAAATTGTACTGTACTTTAAACTATATTCCAAGTGCAATTACATTCTCCTTACTGCACTCAAAATGAAATAAGCATTATGTTCCATAGTCTTGATAATTACAATTGAAAGACTTCATATTTTTCCAACATTATGATTCCAAACATTCAATGACAGAACAGAAACACAGTTGCAGATGTCAGCACGCTGCTCCCTTGCTGCTGAGATCAGATGTACTTCTTGTAGAATTGACACAGATAAATCCAGTCATTATCACAAAATTTAGCAGAATCGAAAAAAATACCAAAATCTATTAATTCCAGACTAAATGGAAAAGTTGTTGCAATGTGCATTCATTCACAATATGAATCTAAATTTCAATTTTAAGTAGACCAAAATGTCATTTTCTTTCGAGAGTGATGTCTAACATGCGACTAAGTTCAAATTTGTCTGGGTGGAGTTATGCGCGCATTAATAATGTTTTTGTTTACTTGTGTATTTAGTTTGGAATATATCATAAATTCAGTTACTTTGTTTCTTGTAGTGTATTTTTGTTTATATAATTAAGCCTTAGGTAGAGAAAGAAAATGAGCACATAAAACAAGGTTGCTGCATTTGTATGGGAAAATATGAACTCAAGGTCGTGCAGTATATCCATCCGAAAAACGCATTCAAATTTTCCCATACAAATTCAATAACCTATAAATACTACAGAGACTGTATTTAGTTAAATAGGATTATTTTGATCAAACTTGATAAACAGGCCTCTGTTGTCATGTTAACTTGCTGAGTATGATCATGAGTGAAATGTATGCATATTAATGATGTGATCTTGCATCTGACTGGCTAAGCATGTAAGAATCCAGCGGCTATTTGTTTGACAAGATTTGATCAGACTTGTTAAATAGACCTTTATTATCAGGATGTTTGACTTTGATGATCAGTAAGATCTACTCATATTAATGAGGTAATCTTGTATCTGATTAGTGGAGCTTGTTACCACTCTGGAAACCAAATTTCCATTGGAATATAAATGTTTCATACGAGTCTTAAATTATCATTGTTGTAGAAAGATTCTATAAAAGTGAGATCTGAGCATATCAGTGAGATACCTTAGTTGAACTTGTTTCATCTGTAGATCTAGAAATAAGCTTCTAATTTAGCTATTTCTTTAAAACTTTGTTGAATGTGTTTATATCATCAAGATCTTGGATGACATTGATTATGAACAAGAGACTTTGCATATTAATTATGCTGATACCTTTACCAAGACTTGTAATCAGGATATAGTAAATTACATGATATAAATTTACAACATATATGATTTGGGATAGCTTACATGGCATGCATTCCTAAAATGCAACATGAACCTGCCTAATGAAAAGGTCAATTGTATGGTTATGAAAACCAGATGAGCATTATGAGGCTCACTTGGGCCTTTCGTTATTTTGCTGTAAGTTACCTGTGTCACATAGTTGATTGTCTTCTTTTTAGTTCATGTGACTGCAAGGCTGTGTAAACTTACAATATAGTTATGAGTCCAGCATGTGTTGTCCATTATTATTTGTTATTTTCAACTTCTAAAAAAAACCAACGGTCCAGTTACAGTAAAATCTGGCAGAGCATATCCTGACAAAATAGTTTTTCAACTTGATACAGATTGTGCCAATCTTTTATAAAATATAGCTGCCTTTACTGAAAAATGGAAAAATAAAACTTTAAACAACTTTTTCCAAAAGAAAACAATTGATTACAACCAGTCTCAGTAGGGATCATCCAGAAACAAACGATGCTAGCCCATAATCAAATATGGCCACCATTGAAAATAGAAATATCTTTGAAGAACTTATTCTCAAAAGCCTCAGCATAATTTTACCAAATTTGACAGAACTTATCCTGGTGGGAACATGTTTAAGGAGTGAAACTGTAGATATTGATCCACCATACAAAATGGCTGTAGTTACTAGAACTTCAGAATCTCTAAGCAGTTTTTGAAAATAAGCTGGATAGAATTTCACAAAATTTGAAACAGGAACATTGTAGCGACATCCCCTTTCATGTTTTATATTTAATGCAGGTCTGTCATCGGATATATCAGTGCTTACTTAGAAAAGAAAAAGATTTAATTGATTTCTCAATCTCCTCCAAACAAAAAGAAAGGTTGGTTGTATTGCTGAGTTACAGAGAATACATTTGCTATTACGTTGGAAATTTGATTTTAGAATGAATTCAGCTTCAGTTTGAAGGTCCAAAGTGTTGTTTTGTACTGCCAGCATTAGTGGGTATGAATGAAGGTGAAATGTTCTCTTTCATGTGACCACTTGTTGCGGTTATAAATGTTATGTTTGCTACAGTATTATTTGTTATATACTGGTCCTCCCATGTGTCCTTTGTATTTGTCAGTCTCTGTTCACCTTTAAGTTAGTGATGTATATGTCCAACAAGAATGCATTTGTTTATGTTATTCATCCTGTATTATCTTATGAGTGTTCAAAAAAAATGTATGAATTTCATTGTGGTTGTAAAGCTTAGAATCTTGTATGCTTCAATAACAAAATCATGTATCCAAAATATATCGATGCACAAATTTGCAAAAAATCTTTATTTTTGATGTTAACAATCCAAACCTATATTTTTTCAGAGTCAGAAAATCATTACAAGTCATTTTCCTTTGCGTTTGATCTAGGTAGGAGAGCAGTCATCAGCTGACAAGACGGTAGTATCTCCAGTTCTTGAAGTCAACTGTGAGCCTGAAGCCGATGAGCAAGGTAACATTGATTAGTCAATTGAAGAGGAAATAGATTAAAACAATACTTGATATTTATACAACTCCAAAATCTAAATTTTGTTTCACCCTTCTAAATGACAATAATGTGTCGGAGTTCTCGTTTCTTGTATCATCTATACTATGGATTGCACTTCTAGGTTCAATTCACATGCATGCATGTATTTAAGAACATTTTGATTTTCTTTCATTATGAGGCTGATTGCAGCTGCACTTGTTCATCCAATGCACAGTTGTAAAGTTCTGCTGTTTAATAAAAAAGGTTGTAAACATTTTGGTAGTAACTTATTTCATTTGTGCAAAGACATGTATCAGAAATGATCTTGCATGGATTAATGAAGCAAAACTGTTACCAGGGCATTCAGAAAGGACTCTCAGATCTCACCCATGGCCATCATACTTTTCTCCTGTTCTCACATATGAATCAATCAAGCCTTGTATGATCCAGTTATTTTATGGGCTTAAAAATGTGACACTAAGTATGAAATATTTTGTGCATACTGTATCAAACAAATGCATAAATGTTCCAGAATCACAAAGAATTCTGATGCTCAAGAAAATATTAAAGTTTGTGTTGTTTCTGTCAATCACAGCAACAGAAAATTAAATGGATGATCATTCCTTTAAACCTGGACATATGAATGATTGTTTGGTGAAATGTAGCCTTGTGACAGGTTTTTATTGGCGTGTTTGCCAAAACTTTTAGACATGAGGTGACAGAAGAGAGTATGGATTTTCATTTTTATTTATTAACACTAGTGACAAAGGGGTACATTTTTGCACTCTTGATCTGCATTTGGGAGCTGCAGTAGCATCAGACTCATAATCCAAATGTCATAAGTTTGATACCCATTCAGGCCATCCAGATTGGCTGTCTCCCTGGCATGATATAGTCAAAATGTGTTAAATTAATTAATTAAAACCATCAAAAACATTGTAAAAAATTTTCTTTCTTTATTTTGTACTCTTTGATGTGGTGTTGAGAGGATCCAACTATAACCAGATTACCTTCCCTTTTTAGAACTTTAAAAATTACAATTGCAGAATGTTAATAGTTATGTTCAACCATTCTCAGAGCTAGAAGATGTCATTTGCTTGCTTCTTTTTGTTTGGATTATTTTTTATATACCTTAAAACTAGAATTAAAGACAAGCAAAGCAGAATAAAGGACAACAATGATATGTCTGTAACTATTCTTTCTGATGCATTTGTGGCAAGTTGTATCCAGCTTAATATTTACATAAGACACAATGGCAAGAGTTATTTCAAAGTATATATATTTTTATCATTATATGATTATTTATCTGACTCCATAATTGCTTCATATATACATGTATGATGGGAATGTTTGGGTTATAACACAGAACTTTTAAATACATCTCTTGATCCAATTAAAATATTTCATAAATTAAATGAGAAGTGTACTGAAATCTAAAATATTTGAAGAACTCATTGCTGTATTGTTATCTGACTCTGTGCAGGTAACCCTGGTAATGTCATAGACAAATATTTGCTAATACAGTCTCAAATTCTGTAATGGTATGGTCTAGCACAAGTGTACCAAGCCAGAAATTAGAAAAAGTACATATATTTGACTTCTTTTTTAAACAAAAGATTAGAATATTAAGTCTGTTATGTGAAAATCACTTGGCAATTACATTACTATACAATAACACTTGAGAAAACTAAAAAAGTATGAAATAGTAACATTATGAAATTGATGAAACAAATACCTTGTTACTGCTTTTTATGTTATTTTCTACAAATGTAAATGACATTGTAACTTTCTGCAAATATATTAGTAATTATTTACCCCGCTCATCCCCTCCCCAAACATTGTGCAGAAAATTCAGTTTCATCCTATAAGTTGGGAAGTTTGTATGAAATATCTTTAATTGGGTCAGAAAGAGAAGACGGTATAAGCAATACTGAGTTCATTATTTCTATGACTCGTGTTTTTGCTCAAAGAGTAATAAAATAAGATATAAAATACTTGATGTTGGAGTAATAGCAACATTTGAAAACCCTGGACTATTAATAACACATGCTTTCCAAGATAGTAGTTACTTATTTCATGTGTTTAAATCACTGATACAAAATTGATTTGTTGTTTTGTGTGAAAATAATTTGTTAGTTGAATTATATGAACAGCTGAATAAGTAGGTGGCTTTTGTTAACTTGAGTAGTCTGCATCTAAAATTTAACCTAGTAAGTTTTATTTGTTTTATGTATCAAAATTGTACGTATCTATAATATATTACATTGTATAACTAGTGGCTTGCACGAGAATTTGTTCACATACTCGTTACTCTCTTTCATTAAATTTGTTGCCTTTCATTGTTTGTTTGGATGAATAGATTACTAGGCAACTTTGTTGTGCTCAGGTGTTTATTATTTTTCATTGTAACCTAATAATCCTATGCAATATAGGATAGAACATGTTTTCTTTGATCACTTCTGAAAAATATACCTATATTTAAACATGGTGAGCCAGTATTGGTGAGCAAGTAATTTTAAATAAATGAAAAGTGGAGTGTCAAGTCTTGCCTTGACAAGCCAGTATTTTGTTAAAAAATATTTTAGAAGAGTAAGCATATCCCTAGAATAGGGCTGTAAACAAAAATAGGGAAAAGGTGGTGGGAAACATATGTGGTGAACTTTAAATTTGTTGAAAATATTTGAAAACGGGTTTAAATTGGTTGATTGAGCTAGGAGTCACAGTATGTACTGATCAATGTACCTACAGTTTTTAAATCCAATCACTCAAAGATTTTATTTCTGAACCAGTTATTCCAGAGGAGATCCTGCGAATGGATGAAGGATCCATTCAGATGTTCAAAGAAGCTCTAAGAGATCGAAAAGAGAAAGTTTACAATATAAGGGTTATGATAGTAGGAAGATATCGGGTTGGAAAAACAACATTGAGTAAGCGACTTTTGGGTGATGACGTAAATATTTCCGAGAGACAGAGCACAGAAGGAATCGATGTTCATATCCATCGCTGCAGGGTATCCCGGGACACTGGTGAATGGTTGAAACAAGATAAAGGTAGGTCTAAGATTTAATGGTAGCTGACTTTAGATCCCATGGTCAGATAGCTGACTTTAGATCCCATGGTAAGAATAGTTTTTATCTGGCCATTAATATACATGGTGTTACAGCTGTTCATAGTTTACCATATGCACTTGGTCTCATATGATGAAGCTTATATTTCTTTTTCACTTCATTGCTTTATTGTGTTGTGTTCTTATTTTGGGGTTGCTTTTTTATTTCGGTTTGTTTGCTGAGTATCACCATGATCAAATATTCCTCTGTCAGATATTAAATAAGAAATCTTGTGAAAGGAATGCAGAGTAACAGGATTAATTTTTAACTGAATATCTATCTATCTATCTATCTATATATATATATATATATATATATATATATATATATATATATATATATATATATATACACTGCCTTAAAGTTTGTGCTTTTCAACTACATGTAATTAAAGAATAGAATCTATTATAAAATATTGTATTTGTATGAAGCACATTTTTATTTTGCAGTAATGAAAATGTGTCTCTTAATAAAATTCATATTGTGAGTAACTTAGATGTGCAAGAAACTAATGATATATGTTTAATGTGCATCCTATTTGTCTTCACTGTATTGGATTGAAAGTAAATTTTCTATATACAGTTTATATTTCTTTGAAGTACTGAACTGGCTCATATCTCAAGTTACACATTAAACATTTCAAAATTGCAAAGTAATATGTGACATTACACAGAGTTATGTTTAGGCAATGTTAGTTGATACTGGACATAAAAGTAAGCAAAAAGCAATGACACATATCATACTTCATGTTTTAAACATTCAATGGACCGGCTGTGATATCGTAAGTAACATCTTAAAAAAATACCTGAAAAATATGTTCTCTCTTTCACCATGAATAAGAATGAATAAATAGAAATATGTCTTGAAGACAAAATTATCTCCAGTTTGTATCAACAAGTCATGTTATGCAGATAAGTAACACTTTTGGGTATTTCACTCGTAAAATTAAATTCATTTGAATGAAGTCAGAGTTTTATTTATCTAATTGGGTATTTTTCAATTTTAAATGATGATCTTTTAAAATTGAAAAATACCCAATGATCATGTTTATGTTCTCAAACAAAATGAATTTCTCTTCATCAATAATATCCTTGGAGACACTCTCTCTACCAAGTACCTCTCTAGATTTGATGCACCATACCAAACAATGTTGTCTTTGCCTTTGGTAAAATTATGAGGTCTCTTCTGTTCTCTATATCACTTCCATCAATTACTTCCAAGCATGGTCATTATTATCTCCACAACTCACATTTCTTGCTATCATTTGGCTGGAAAAAGTTCATTTTGTTGAATTTTTCAATTGACTTTCAGACTTTGAAGATTTTCTCCTGACATTTAATGTCTCTCTGATATTAACTAAATGCCTGATTGCAAGAAATGAACAAACAAGCATCCTATTAATTGGATCAATATTCTTTATACTGGTTGACCACACTTGTTTACATCCTACACATGTGCTTCTTTAGTTTTTCTTGTCAACAATATAACTGTTACTGGAAGGAAATGCTGGGTATTTCACTATTTTAATTTAATGAAATACTTGGATATATTGCTTATGTGGGGCACTGTCAGAAACTGTCTGGTGTAAAATGTATTGCTTGTTTATGGTCAAATAGATTGAAACAAATATAGTCATCTAATTGTTTACCATCTGAATCAAAATTGCTTGTCACATATGATTATAGTGATCCTATATACAATCCTTTCTTTCAACCATTCACATCATTAGCTGCTCAAAATTTGTTCTTTCCCAGTGTAAATGAAAGGTTGCTTTTATCTATCAATTTGTAATTAACAAATTAACATCATATATATATATGTGTGTGTGTGTGTATGCATGTGTGTTAATTTATGTCATTTAAATAGAGGGAATAATGGACTGATGGACCTAGAACCTAAACTGCCAATTCTTCATTATCCATTTTATGTATATTTAATTTTATGTTGTATGCTTGATCTTTGCCCATGATTGAGTGTTTAGTCTCGACCAAATTGACTTTAAGTTCAAGGCCTGACCTTGTTTGCAAATTAGTGAATATGTCCGTTAGAAATCACTGGTTTTACAGACCAGTCTGTTGTGTCATAGATCAGGTGACAGTTTATATATAAAGAGGTTGCAGTACACAATTATTCATTCCTGAAAGTCGCATACTGTTTAGAAAAACTCAAAAGGACATATTTATTCCTAGAACAACAACCAGAAACCTGCTGCTGTCACAGCCACCTGGACATTGCCAGATTCATCAAGCAGAGAGTACATGTCAACGTCATGATACGTCAAAATCATCTCTGATATGTGCTCTATTCTTGATGAATCTGACTTTCAGGAAATTGTTCTCTGAAAAAAATATGTTGAGAACAAAATGTCAGACATGTGTTTCCCAATCATAGGTAATGTTTGGATGCAAAATAATGGAACTGCTAAAACTTATCGAAACTTGGACACATGTAAAATTGATAAATTGATATGAGAATCAGTGATGATGTACAAGAGGGATTAGAGCGAGGATATAATAATCTTATTTCTTACATTGTTATTTTTGATTTTGCTAAATAGCTACATGTATCTTTATAGCATACAGCAACTGCTAATAATAATAATACATACAGGATAGCAATAATGATCTACTACTACTACTCATGCTGATGCTCTCTGGTGTATACTAGATGCATTTGTCATGAACCAAGTTTGAGAGCTGAACCTGCCTATAGAGGTCACCTGTCTGCAAAGGCCACTTTGGCTTTTTCCCATGGGTTGCTGCTGTTGACAGGTTTGACTGTAATTTGAGAGAAATTATTGAAAGTATTCATTTGAATTACAAAGTGCTCATTAATATTTTGAACTATGCCACTCCTTTTGGATTATTGTGAATTGATTTGAAAACGTTCTGGGTTATATCATTGTAATTTCATCAAGACTATTGGTACATCAGCACATTCGAGGTTATTGTAATTCATTCAGAAGAGTCTACACTTTTTGACTTGTGATAGAACATTTTGCATTATTTGGATATAATTCAAAATACTGTAAGTGTCACTTTGAATTTTCAGTATGTATTCCAGGGAAATAAATTGTTCTCAAGCTTTGCTGGTTTCATTTCTTTCTGTTGCTTAGTTTAAGACCATAAAGTCATAATAACCTCAACAGTTTCTTTTTTGCATTCTTCATCAAAGTGCCTGCATTTAAATTGAACTGTATCCTTCCCTCAGATACAAACTGAATGAATGTTATTTGATGACTCGTTTATTGCTACGTCAGCTTGATTTATCAGAGTTGATGGTGGTTCAAACAATTTTTCCAGGAGATCAGATACAGTTTTGAAGCCTGCATTATTTTGATAGATGGCTATAACTTGATTCTCTGTTCACTAAGTGTTGTTATTTTTGTTGCTAATGATTTTTGATTCACTGTATTGAATATTGGGTTCAACATTAAAACCACATTAGTAAGTTTACTAACAGCTCTATTTGACTTCTCAATTGGCCACATATTCTGATGTCTGTGCTATTTTCCATTGAACACACTGCACAGCAAAACCTATCATGCTCAGGCATTAATATACTGCTTCAGAGTCAACCAGCTTTATTCATAGAACCACCTGGTTGAGCCACAATGACCGTGCTGAACTGACATTAACATACCACCACTTTTAATGACATATCCTATGGAAATAATAATTTATGTTGATGATACAGCATCATCTTTGCCACATGGAATATGCTACCCATGGACCCAAGGTGTACAATATATAGACAATCCCAAACCACATGATCCAACAGTGGAACTGACAGAATTCACCTTTGAGGCAGCTGTGGAAGAAATCTATCATATCCTGTCTGCATCAGAATATCCGCTTTCAACTACCGTTATCCTTACCTACAAGGTCAAAGCCTCTCGTGATGTAGATGATGACAATGACAGACCATCATTTAGAACATTGCTTCAGTCTGCAAAAGTGGCAGGAATTAATGAACGTCTCTCAGAAAAGATTTGTGACCCTGTTAAAGCAAAGCCTTCTTCTCCGTGAGTCAGTTGCCAGCTAGCTTCTCATCTCACTGATAGAAGTTGCATACTGTTCAGAAATACCTAATATTGACAAAGATGTTTACAATTTTTGGCATGACTAGACCACTATGCTAAAAAGTGGATTGGCAAGTCTTCAGTGACACCTCCAAACTAGTGAGGAATGTTATATCAACTTCTCACTACTTGACTTAGCGTTCTTTTCGAATTTTCACCTCCCTGAGAAGCGATCACACCTGGGATGTAGTGAGCTTTATAACCAAGGTCATGAGTAAGGCTTCTCACACACCATGGCTAATGCACTAACGGCCTCCTGCAACATGGAATTTGATGAGATGCACTCTTACTCTCTTCCTCTCTGAAGTCTTACCCTGTGGTTGCCAACCCTCCCATTTGGCTCTCCCCATCTTTTTGGGGTCAAAACTGAGGCGGTCAGAAGGCAGTTAGCACAAGGTATGCCACTACATCTGTCAGTCTAAGCTCCCTTATCAGGATGTCCTACTCATAGATTGTTCCCAAGAAGGGACATTTGTCAGCAGGGATACAGTAAAGGCACCCAAAGATAATAGAATAGCTGCAGCCAGGTGAATTATAGTAGGTCAGATGCCATTACTTCTTGCTGTCAGGCAGGGAGAAGAGATAGAAAACATTTCCTCCAAGCCTCCTGCTACTTGACAGTAATTTGCGCTTTGCCCTGCCCATTGGGTACCAACCGGTGAATGCCAGACTCTTTTGCATCAGGTTTGGATCATTCTCTTTCCACTAAACAATTAGGTAATCAAAGTCGTGTCGGAAGTTCTAAGAATATTGTTTATGAGGTCTCCTCTGTTTTTGATGTCTCCCTTTATCACAGCAACACCAAGCTGTCCCATGTAGGCGGATGTATGATGGAAAGAGATCTTTTAAAAGGGGGGTTGTGGAAGTTTTACAAAAGCCGTTCACTCAAGGCTTCTGCTCCAGGTTGTTTCTGGTGATGAAGTGCAGTGGCAAATTGAGACATGTGATTGAACTCAGCAGGCTCAAACAATTCAAGATAGAGATGGTGAAGTCGAGCCCTCTTTCAGTGCAATGCAATAACTACGCAATCAGCTTAGACCTCTCTGGCGCATATGTTCACATTCCAATCCATACAGTCAATGTCATGCAAATATCTTTGCTACGCCTATCCAGGCACAGTATATCAATCCCATGTTCTTCCTTTTGGCCAAAACCTAAGCCCTTGGACCTTCACTAAACCATTAGACTGCAATCTCAAATTTCAGGATGACCTCCACCAGAGTGATGGTGTTGTACCTAGACAACATTTTTCAAAAATATTGGGTAAATTCAATTATGGTTCAAAATCTGATTAATCTTTTTTGCCACTATGTGCTGTCAATGGTGGATAATAAACTTGGAAAAGTTGGACCTTATTCCTTTGCAACAATTGATCCATCTTGGTATGAAAATCTTTACAGTCCTCAATCTTGTATGCCTTACTCCCAAATGCATTGAAAACAATGTTCTTGCATTGTAGAGGATTTCAAACAAAAACAATTATCGCAGAGAGGGAGTTTCTTCAACTCATGTATGTTCAATGCGGCGGCAAATATGTAAAACCTTGGCCACCTTGTAAACCTTGGCCCTGCTATTCCAGTGGCGAGACAGTCCTGATACTGTCAGATAGGGGTGAAACGATACAACTGTGCTGCTTATTGATATGATTCATAATGCACAGCCTGTGATACAATACATGTTGGTACACATATGAGCTTGATGGTCTTTCCATCTTTTAAAGGTTGATGGTGCACCTTTATGTATCTTGACATACTGGTTGTATCACCAGTATGCAGATTTCAGAGAGAGATATAGTTATCATTCATATATATATATATATATATATATATATATATATATATATATATATATGCAATTCTCATCATTGACAAGACAACAAAAACACTTTCAGACAGACTAGCTGTTGGTTGTCATGGAGTTTTGTTTAACATTATAACCTTTTAATGGTGGCTCCATTTAAAACACTATAGCCACTGTGCCTGTTGTTTTGTGTGGCATGAATGCTATGAAAACATCTTATTACCAATTTCATGTCTCACTTGAACTAGGAAGACATTACGATGTTATCTTCAAAACAGAAGAAATAAAGCAATTTCCTCGTGCAAAGAAAATCTCTAGAAGAAAAAATCCGGGAATGGGAATGAGAATGAATACCAATAAAATCTATCACATTGTACTTTCTGCAGACACAAAAATACTGCTGCGGCCACAGGTGCTTGTATTTGTCAGTCAATAAGTAAAACTACTGACAACACCATGTCCTATTCTATTGTTACGTATATTTAATTTAATTACTTGTGTGTTAGTTTTAAAATTCTTTTTCTATTTTATTTTTGTTTCATTACATTTTAGTGTCATGATAATTTTCATTGGATTTGAATTTCTTTTCGGAAAATCAACTTGACACGATTAGAAATAACTGTTACTTCAGCACTATTTTTAGTTCATAGATTTCGTAAACATCGAGTGAGAACGATTGGCTGTCACCAGGGTCATGTTCGGTGTATGTGATAGCTCTAATTTTTGAACAATTTTTTTTTATTGAATTTTTTAATAAGATTCGCTAAGTTCTTCTATGGCGGACGTACCTACCAGTTGTGCACTTCTATTGTGATGTTCAAATTAGTGTCACGTACCCATCATGTGAGCCACCATGTGATCTAAAACTCAAGGCTTAAAACAGCCAATTGGTGTTAAATTTGTCCAGTCGTATTTTAAACTTTGAGGGCTCAAGAGGCTTCAATTGTTGATGCTAGATCGTTTTGAAGTTCATTTATTTTTTGGAATTTAATAATTTATTCCCTAGAAAACTACACAAGTGCTTCATATTTATAAAAATTCTGGAAGAAAGACATTCAGTTGAAATTTATTCTGGATTTCTAAACGGAAACATTATAAACTGTGATTCATTCGAGGATCTGTTGCCATCAGTACATTGACCTCAGCTGACATCATCGCCTCCATATTGGAAATTCATCGAGATTCAAACCTGGATTCAATTAGAATTGTTTAATGATAGGACTTATATTTTTCAATTTTAGGATTAAATTTTGGATTATATTCACAAAGCGTAAGTCCTATTTTCTATTTTTTTACATTGTTTTCTAGGGAAATAAATCATTTTTGTTAAATTTACAAACTTTTTTAGCTTGTTGGATTCACTCTTTCTTTTGTTACTTTTGTACGAGCCTACACGTAACACTATAATTTTTGTTAAAGTTTACACAAGGTGATAAACTTGAGCGGTTTCAAATCTGCCCCCTTGCTGATTCTGTGCTAATTTTATATATTGCATCAACACCATCATTCTCTAGTTAATTATCTCTGCATAAAAAGAGAAATTCCATATTTGTTCCCCAGGTACAAATTAAGGAGAGATACTGTCAGGATTTTATCTTAAGGGGGACTTCAACCTTTTTCACAAAAAGGGGGAAGTAGAAAAGAAGAAGGGGGAGAATGAAACGGTCATAGTTCAATATTTACCTAATACTTCAATATCAGTATCTCTTCCTGCTTCACTTGTTAGAGCTCTGCTGATATCCAAATCTTTAAAAGATGTCACCTCTAGTTGCATAAGTATTAATCTGCTAATTTTTTCTGAGCATATTTTTTGTGCTTCCATCTGAAGGTGCATATGCATAGCTAGCTTTGTCAACTGGAAGATGCTTGGAAACTGATCTTTGTTGCTGTTATGTACAATTTTCCGGAGCTCACAAATATTATCTTTTGGATACACCTGCTCCAGAATAGGCTTTTTCTCTACTTTCTTGAATCAGTAGTTAAGTGACTACCAAGTAATCTGTTCCATAATGCTGTATTAGGGCTTTTAGTCCATCATCAATGTCATTGTCTGCTTGTGCAGACAGAGGAATTCAAATAAATATCTTTACTTCTGATTTTCGTTTTTTTCATCCTTATTTCTTCAGTTTATCTTAACACTGTTGTGGATATATGGTTTTGTAGGATTGACCTGCCAGTCTAAATTGATTAAAAACAAATGTAAATTGCTTCTACTTTTAAATTGTCTGTATTTTAAATATGCTTAGTGTTCTGCCCTTTCTTACATTTAATTTCGAAATACCACTGAAAGTATGATTGACCATCATGCCATCTGTTTTTGTCTATCCATTGTGTACATCTGACTCATATTTAACACAATTTTTGGGCTCAAAATCACTCACTTGTATTTCCATTAACAATTTCCAATAATCCAATATACTTTATAACTTTACAAAATTTTGTCATCACTGTCACCAGCCAGCATTTTGTGTTTTTGATGTATCATGTATTTTAAACAGACATTTGTTGAACATCCTTCGTGGAAGGTTCAAACTACGCCACAATGGTTATTCCAAGGCACAAAGTGCCAATTAAATTTTGTTTAACAACCATTCATGTCATGCTTGAAGAACCCAAATGTGTAAACCATCGCAACACAATCTGTGTAAAATCAGATCTCCACTATCCTATTGTCTTCATGTTGGACAGTGGAGATATGATTTTAATCAGATTGGTTGCGAGAAGAATGGTTAAATAAAATTGTATAGTTTGCTGAGCACATTTTTTCATATTTGGGACTTTCAAAAAATTTCTGGGAGTTCTTAAAAGTGCTTATTAAATGATGAGTATAGTACTTCATTATAAACGAGGAACACTTTTGAATGTATCCTATATGCTGAGCATGCAGCTGGGTTAAGATAATTAGCATGGAATGGGGGTGGTGGATTGCAAACCATGTCACTTTGTTTTAATTTGCAGACATCAAGCAAGTATTCTCAATTGTCTTTTTTGTTTTTACTAATAAGAATGAGTGCCTAAGACTGCAAATGCTGTTTCAGATGAATTCTATATTTAAAGAATAACAAGGCAAACTAATAATAATTATTCATGACTGCTGAAGACTAAAATAACTTACATACGGTAAGTATCATTTTGTATCAATTCTCCATCTCTAGTATTGATATGTGTATCGTTACAGCAAAAGTATTTCAGTGTCAGACTATTAAGTGGTGGTCATGTATCTTCTCAAGCAGGGAGGGACAACGTCACCAGACCTTTGTGTCATGGCATGGGATTGCTTTCAGTGGTGTGCCCAACACCAGGTAAATATTGAAGTGCACCATATACTGAGAGACATCTCAATGTTTTAGCTGACTCTTTGTTGAGGACTGCTAATGCACCACATTGGTCTCATCATTCTTCCAGATTCAATTGAGTTTGCACCCTTGGGGCTGCCTAATGATAGATCTTTTCATGAGAAAGTGGAACAACAAATTGCCCACATTGATCTCCTCTTGTCCAGACCCAGATGCATCAGCCGTTTGATTCTTCATCAGTAAGCTGGGAGGGAATGTGGGCCTAAACCTTCCCTCCAAAAGTTCTGATACCAAAAGTGTCCAGAAAGTGAGTTATGCGAGCTGCCAGATAGTTCAGATCACCCCTCTATGATGGGAGAAATCCTGATTCAATGATCTTGCAGCCCCCACCCTGCTGAAGCAGCCCTGATCACCACTGTTCCATCCATGTCCAGAGAAACTCCTCCTTCACGTCTGGCTCTTGTCAGGGATGCATCACACAAAAAGGAGTTTGGATCTTAAGTTGTGGAGAGGATCATGACAATTAGTAGGTCTTCCACTCTGAATTCATACAAAAGGAAAAGGAGGGTGTCATATCACTTTCTGCCTCCATTTCTCAGCTGGTCAACTTCTTTCTCTTTCACTTTGAAGCCACGAAGTTAGCCCGCAGCGCTACAAAGGGATACCAGTCCATGATTTCAGACACATTCTGACATCATGGACGAGACAATGTTGGACACAACAAGGACCTTTCTGTCTTCAGTTCCAATTTTAATCTTTCCAGATGATGCTCATTCATGTTATACCCAAATGAAATCTTCCCTGGGTGTTGACATGGCTTGACTCACCAAAGTTTGAACCCCTGTCATCCACATCGATCAATCAGCTATCTTACAAGACCTGCATTTTGATAGTTCCAAGATCCTGTACATGCACTCAAATATTATCTGAAACATACAGAAAATATCTGCAATGTCTGGACCAGGCTTTTTCTGCCTCTCAAGTCCAGAAAGCAATACATAATGCCACAAGTACTAGCTGCTTATTTAAAGGGAGTGAAAAAATCAGCATACACTAACCCAGTGCTGTCCAACCTGCGGCCAGCGGGCTGATTTCAAATGGCCCACCAGAGCTTGAGCATTGTGAATAATTTTTATAGTCATTGCTTTTAAGTTTTCTGCTGCGGCCCTTGGCTTCAAGGAAAAAATTTTCAGTGGCCTATGGTGTCAAAAAGGTTGGATAGCACTGCACTAACCTCTCTCAGGAACAGGAATACATCATGAAAATCTTGGCTTATGAAATAAGTGCGATTTCTACAAGCCTGGCATTTGAGCATATTGTCTACATTTGAGACGTAGTGGAG